>JASAMW010000130.1:0-24436 GCA_030247985.1 Epsilonema sp. ZAB3_2
TTACACAGTCAAGTGCCCGTATCTCGTGATGAAGGCATTTTCGCAACTGATGCAAATAACCCTTTAAACCTACGGATACGACAAGTATTATTGTATTCTACGCCGTGTAGACTCGAAAAAGAATGATCAGGCACATTTGTTTGCTCGTGTCTCCTACCTTGTTTCCCGGCTTGAGACACGGATCCAACTGGGGCGTATAGACAGAAGCAGGTCTGGCTGGGGTGCCGGCAGCCTGGGCCTTCTCAAGTGGGCAGGCGGCGGTGTCCAGGCGGCCTTCTGCTCCTGCACCTGGTATCCGTTCTGCACGAGTCCGCTGGCCGCCAGACTGCGGACGGGGTTGCGGGGAGCGCTCTGCGCGTGTCTGTTCGGCGGTCGCACGTCTCTGCGCAGGTTCAGCTTGGGCGCCTCCGTCGCCACAGCGATCGCGTCCAATGCCGTCGCGTCGATCTGGGTCCCTCTCGTCGCCCATCTCCTCGGCATGCAAACGGTAGAAAGAGTTGAGGCCTTGGTCCAACTGAGGAAGCAGCGCCACGTGTCCATTCTGATACCCTGCAATCGTACACAAGTCCACATTGAACCACTTCGCACAACTTCATAGGTATGTACGAAGGCATGACATACAAACATTCATACCATTGGTTTCGCCGTTGACAGCCGTACGTTCCAGCTGCCGCTGTTTTAGCAACTTGCTGGTTCTTTTGGGTGCCGGTGGGCATGGGCAGCTGTTGCTCTAATAAGGCCGGCCTCTCTCGAGTTTTTCGCCCACAGTCAGCTCAGTGGCGTCCTTCTCCTGCACTCGCTGCGTCCATCGAGACTGCGACTCCAGGAGCTCCGACACGCGATCTCCCAGCTTCTTCTTTGGCTTCTAAATTCATACACATGTAAAGGTAGCGGCAATGCAAATAATGCAACTCATGTAGGTAGACGGCCAGAGAGTGCTTCGTTTCAGTTATTTGCTTTTAAGAGGGAACCAATTTCTGCTGTCCAGTACATACACATACACAAATCAACTTCGATGGAGTATGATGTAGGGTACTATGGGGTAAACCCGGACACGGGGGTAAACCCGGACACCTAGTATATCTCAGCAACCACACGACCGATTGAGGCAAGTATTCTACCAATCGATTCCTTGAACTCTCTTCTTTCAACTGAGCTACTACTTCATCATTTGTTGAAACGGCAAGTTCAGAAAAGCTTAGGCGTCCGGGTTTACCCCGTGTCCGGGTTTACCCCATGGTACCCTACATATACAAACGTTCCAATTACAGAAGCATACCACCCTTTATGCGTTAACTGCTGAGCACATAATACATACGTACGTCGTCTTCGTCGCCAACATGTCCATTCGTATGAGGACGGGTTGTGGTGGTGGTGAGAAGGCCGGCGGCTCTCGTTCTCAGTAGGCCTTCCTCCGCGCCCAGCTTTTGCTTGTCCTCTGCCACGCGCCGTTTCCAATCTTCCTCCGTGTTGCGAAGCGCAGCCAATCTGAACACCATAGTCCAGCATAACACACCATAGAAATGTACAGTATGCATGCACAGGTATTTTATACGTAATGCGCGACTATCAATGATCTTTCCTTAAAATAGGCTTTACTACCTACTTGGATCAGATATGGAAACTTTGTTTGGAAAAGTACCGTACAGAATCCATTCCAAGGGGATCATTCCTCCCAACATGGTCTCTTATCCCACCCCACATTCTTTTCTTACCTATCCCCGATGGATACACGCGGGCACTCAGTCTCGATCATATTGTCATCCTCCTCTTCCTCTGCTTCATCAGAATCTCCGACTTTCAGGCGTAGTACGGCGTCAGTGGTTGCAGTGCGGGTAGTGGTCGGCTTTTTGGCGGGCGACGAAAAGTCCAAGACAGTGGAGGAAGTGACCGTTGTAGGATGTCTGGATGTTTGCGAATCTTCGTTGGCGGAAGACGACAGCGGAGAGCAGCTAGAGCCCAAATGCTGCTGGTGCTCTTCGCCTTGTTGCCGATTTGAAGACCTGCAAAAGAACACAGTGTCAGCACACCTACAGTACATTCATGCAGAACAACATGGCAACAGATACGCGATACCATCTGATTTGATACAATCTCGCAGTCAAGCGACGTAAACGATCTCCTATGTATAAGGTACATAAAGGGTACTTTCTGTCTCTGACGCATTTCAAACAAGGAAGGAATACCACGCCTCTTTCCTGCAACTTTTCAGCAGATTTTGAACAGTGTCCGCGTCAAGGTAAAACCACTTCACTTCACGCATTCTGCCAAATGTCGCCTTACCCATTTACTCGCACCCCAAAGTAAAGTATGCCTACGTATCAAGTAGAAACCTTATTTCCACCTTCCACTCAACACTCATTCATCGCTGTGCCATCCTTCATCCCACGACCAATAGTAAAAGTACCCAAATATTTTACGTATGCATCCTGTGTCATAACTTTCACTCAATAAAAGGCAAATAAAAACCTTCTATACACGACCTTCTCTGCAGGCATATAAATATAAACATAAATAAAATAAAAAAGTTGAGTGGAGGCCAGTGAGGGACGCGCCCACCCTCAATTATTGGGTGGTAAGGAAAAAATCTGGTCGGACATATAAATTTGACACGTGCACCCATGCATGCAATTGTGACTAGAACCCAAGAACAGGTCGTATATTCAATAACACTACCCACCCATCTAAATGGAGTTTGGGCATGGATTATCAAAGCTGCACGATCTTCAATGCCAATAAAAGATGATGTCCACGCTCTATCAATCAGCAAAAAATATGAATCTAACATAGTACAGGGTGTCCCGAAATAAACCGGCCACCTTTCCGGGCATGTAACTCTGGAACGACACTTGAGATTTTCAAGCGGTTTTTTTATCTTGTAGCCAAGGCTTTAACTGAGATCTGTACAAAATTTTAGCTTCGTACGCCCAGTGGAAGGTGCTCAAACACCTTCTTTCTCCGGCGGTCAAAAACGAGGGTTTTTGGGGGCGCGCCCAGAGGCCGTCCCCATTCAAGATAGCGGTGAGGAAAAGCGCTTAGCATAGGCAGAGGTGAACGTCTGTCGGTCGGTCTGTCTGTCCACCCGAAACTATGTATGTACATATGCACTGAAGATAGAACTGTGTGTGTAACAAACAATTCAGCTTAGAAGGCGCACGCTTGATTATAAAGCCGATTCCTTGGCGCGCGTTCAGACAAACTTTCGCGTAAGGCGGAATACATTATGATATTCTCGAGCTGTTCATAGTTACCAGTGGCCCCCGTTACAGCTTTGCAGTAAAACCTTTTGCAAATTTGGCAACCTTTTGCAGATCTGGCAACCCTGTTGTGTACTGTAGATATGGAAACTTATTTACTTATCTAATCTGGCAACCATTTTGGACAGTTGGCAAAAAGTTGCACATCTGGCAACCCTTTTACAGAGTTGGAAACCCTATCGTATCGCAGATCTGGCAACCCTTTTTTGCGACATTAGCATCGGGCAGCCCTTTTGCAATACTGCAACCCTTTGGCACATCTGTAGCTTAGTCTCATGTGCACTTTCGGGCGTGACCATTTGCAAATACTGGCTGGAAAAAATGCGTCATTTAGTTTCTGTGTACTCTTAGTACTAAAATATGGATTATTGATCGATTATTGATGATCGGTTGATGACATCACAAATCGAAGGCCTTAAAGCATAAGCGGTAACGCCCGTTACAGCTTCGCAGTAAAATCCTTTTGCAATATCTGCAACCCTTTTGCAAAATCTGACAACCCTTTTGCAGATCTGGCAACCCTGTTGTAGATCGTGATCTGTCAACATATTATGCATCTGGCAACCATTTTGGGCAGTTGGCAAAAAGTAGTGTATCTGGCAACCCTATCGCAGAGTTGGCAACCCTATGGCAGATTCTGCAACCCTTTACCCGCATAGATCTTACAATCCTTTTGCAGGTTTGGCAACCCTTTTGCGCATTTAGCAATCTGGCAACCCTTTTGCAGATCTGGCAACCCTTTTGCGCAGTTAGCAATCTGGCAACCCTTTTGCAGATCTGGCAACCCATTAGTGCATCTCGCGTTTTAGTCTCGTGTGCACTGTCGGGCGTGAGCATTTGCAAACGCTGGCTTGAAAACCTGTGTCGGTTGGTTTCTGCGGCATTTAGTACTAAAATATCGATTATCGATCGATTATTGGTGATCGGCTGATCAGATCAAAAATCGCAGGTCTTTCTGGCGTTCTCGGGGCCATAAGCGCTTGAAAGACCCCTGGATGGATGATGTAGCTGCAAAATTGAGTGAGTTATGAGTGAATCTGCGCGCTTTTAGTACTAAAATATCGATTATCGATCGATTATTGACGATCGGCTGATCAGATCAAAAATCGAAGGCCTTCCTGGCGCCCTTGGGCTTATAAGCTTTCGAATGAGACATGGGTGAACGCTGTCGCTGCAAAACTGAGCGAGTTTATCGCATCACAGACAGACAGACAGACACACAGACATCGGCCCTATTTGTTAGTACAGGGTGTCTCACGTAGACCTACCTAACGATCCAGCCTTATAACTTCCGTATTACAGTACATATCAAGCTGAAATTTTATCCCCAGAAACCCAAAAATATACCATTTGTTGTGGTAAAATTTGAGCCAGATAGGTCAACTAGGGATGAAATTACGAGCTTGCAAATGTTGGACCCTGTTTTTCGCATTTTCCGCACTGAGCGTGGTTTTGAGACTAAAATCTTCTGCTCAGCATGGTCAAGCAGCTCATCCAACATTGAAATATGGCGGAACAATTATGGCTGAACGTCATCACGGACCAGAAGACAAAGGATAGAAAAATACAGGCGATTTACCGCCCATAACAGCCTTCAAGGAGATGTCGAGATCAATAGTGGCACCACTGATCTCAAAATATTGAAAAATAACGAATTGCAAGCTCGTAATTTCATCCCCTAGTTGGCCTATCTGGCTCAAATTTTGCCACAACAAATGGTATATTCTTGGGTTTCTGGGGACCAAATTTCAGCGTGATACCTCCTGTAATGCGGAAGTTATAAGGCTGAATCGTTAGGTAGGTCTACGTGAGACACCCTGTAGATGCATGTCTACTAGCTTAGCTACGTATTACACATCATATGCTACATAAAGGCTTTTTATGCGCCTGGTACTGCTGTGCTACACGTACGTACGTACTGTAAATGTTTCCAAGTACATACAAGCTCGACGGGCGCCACGCCACCAGCTTTGCATGCAATGCAAACGGAGGATAGAAGAAACGAACGTTTTATTTTTCTTTATAGGGCCGATGTACAGTATATGCAATACAGCATCTTGCCTGCCCTCGTCTAGCAAAAGTAAAGGCGCTAAAGGCAGAATAAGCGAAAAGATTGATGAGATTATGACTCACGCATGATTTAGCTAAAGCCACAATCTAAACCTAGAGAGAGAAGTAAGCTCTGCTCTTTCTTGGTCATTGTACGCTTTTTTACATGGCCTTGCACGTTTGTACGATTTGAATTTTGTACTATTCTCTCGAAAAAAGGTTGCAGAAAAGAGTGCAAGTATTATGTACGTACATACATATGCGAGCTGACAGAGACGGCAAGTATGTGCATATGGCAGCTGACGGAGGCTACAAGTGAGGTAGGTAGGTCCCTGGATGCTATAAATATGAATGCATCACATGACAGCCTTGTTTATTTTTTCATTCAATAGCATAATAAGGAAATGATGATAAAAGGAATGTTTTTGATATTTTTGAGAGGTGCGCGGAGGCATACTTTTTTATTTAGGTCAAAAGCACGTAATGTGTGAAGAAATGTCTGCAATGAACACACAATTCGAGTCAATCATATTGTATAGAAATGACACAACCAGTTCGTTCCCCGCGCCCCCATATATTTTCCATCTTGGAAAATATACAACAATGGTTAGCAGCAACGATGGAAAGTTATTGTGAATGGCGGAGCCAGCTCTTGGCACAAATGGGCAGAAGGCTTTTTGGGTGGCCTTGTTCTAACTGGTAGTGCCGATTTAGTGGTCTATTGTGCATGGGTCCAAGACATAATTTAGTCTCGTAATGAAAAAGAAGTCCCAAAATGCTAGGAAATGTGAATCTCACGCAGTAACCCCAATTCCACCATAGCAAACGCATGGAACAGGGTATCTTGAAAAATTAAGGCCGAATTTTTCTCCATACTGAAGAAAAACGTCGATTTTGAACTTCGAGATTCAAACCATCGTAATTTCCGAAGTATGTGGACCAAATAGCTGAAATTTTGTACAGATCTCAGTTGAAACCTTGACCACAAAATAAAAAAACCGCATGAAAATCTCAAGTGTCGTTCCAGAGTTACATGCCCGGAAAGGTGGCCGGTTTATTTCGGGACACTCTGTATAACTATTCAACATATTGCAAATCGGCTGAACCATAGTGTACCACACTCACCTACGTACCTTAGCATGCTCCACCATCTTTTCGCTAACCAACAATGAAGCGTAATCGTCGCCATTGAAAACAACCAAAGATTCTAATTTCTCTCAAATTGGTCAGTCAAAACGTCAGACAGACAAGTAACGAAACAGAATTGGGAAAAAGCCCAACAGTTGAACAAAAGCTTCGCACCTGATTTCAACGTTTTCACAGCTTATCGCCTTTCCAACCGACAGCTCATCTACGCAGACATGATGACGAAGCCCAATAAAAGTGATACATACATAGTACTCGATCAAACAACCCGATAGCTCATGCACACAGGCAAGACGCAGTCCTAAATTTACGCATCAACTAAGTAGGCCTACATACATACGTATAGGTAGGTAGGCCTAATGTATGTATAGTAGGAATTATGTAAGTATGTATTGTATACAGCATAGCTGGTACATTTACCCACTCATGGTGCCATAAACCACAACTTACAGCGTATCAGATCAAAAGCAAATATCTTTACCAACTAATAGGACAAAGGAACAAACTACCCATGACTACGTTGCATCATACCAAAGAAAACCAAGTTGCAGCTCTTGATCAGCAAGCTGAATAAGTAACACCAATCAAAGGTCGAATTAACGATAAAGCTACTGTCGAAGAGACTGCAAAAATAACAACGGCAAAAGGGAGCCCTGCAGGTGACAAAAAGAATAACGGAAACAAGAAAAAACCGGATTCTTCACAAGAACGTTTCCTCTCATCATCATGCCAAATGTGGAAAAAAGCAGGGAACAAATTTCAATCCGGTATCTCTCACACACACCCTGTTTTTATCATTTTCCGCACTGAGCATGGCTTTGAGAAAAGAACATTCTGCTCAGAAAGGCCAAGCAGCTAATCCAACGAGGTAATATGGTGAAACAACAATGGCTGAACATGACCACAGTCCAGAACACAAAGGATTCAAGAATACAGGCGATTTACCACCCATAACAGCCTTCAAGGGTCTGTCGAGGTCAATAGTGGCACCACTGATTTCAAAATGTTGAAAAAAGTGATCGCAAATTCGCAAGCTCGTAATTTCATCCCTACTGGACCTACCTGGCTCAAATTTTGCCACAAAGTATGGTATATTCTTGGGTTTCTGGGGACAAAATTTCAGCTTGATATCTACTGTAATACGGAAGTTATAAGGCTGAGTCGTTAGGTAGGTCTACGTGAGACACCCTGTACATACAACGCCATACGGTTCTTTGTCCTGTGGCGTGCCCTGTGCTGTGCACACTGCACACTGCCACTACCCCAAAACTTGTCGTCTGACTGGTGTGCGTTCTTGTCTTTCCCTGCGAAAACCAGGCAAGTGACTGGGCTAACACACTCATTGTTCTTCGCATTTTTATTTTGAGCTTTCAGCTGCTTGATTCATTTATTTCTCGGCATTGCCACGAAGAATTCACTGGGTCGGAACCAGTTCACGATGAAGAGGAAACACTGGTAAGTGCTAGTGCTAACGATGGTAAAATTCAGGTGTGTGTGAGAGATACCGGATTGAAATTTGTTCCCTGCTTTTTTCCACATTTGGCATGATGATGAGAGGAAACGTTCTTGTGAAGAATCCGGTTTTTTCTTGTTTCCGTTATTCTTTTTGTCACCTGCAGGGCTCCCTTTTTGCGTTGTTATTTTTGCCGGGTCTCTTTTCAACTCAGTAGCTTTATCAGTTAATTCGACCTTTGATTGGTGTTACTTATTACAGCTTGCTGATCAAGAGCTGCAACTTGGTTTTCTTTTAGTATGATGCAACGTAGTAATGGGTAGTTTGTTCCCTTTGTCCTATTAGTTGGTAAAGATATTTTGCTTTTGATCTAATACGCTGTAAGTTATTGGTTTATGGCACCATGAGTCGGGTAAATGTACCAGCTATGCTGTATACAATACATACTTACATAATTCCTACTATACATACATTAGGCCTACCTACCTATACATATGTATGTAGGCCTACTTAGTTGATGCGTAAATTTAGGACTGCGTCTTGCCTGTGTGCATGAGCTATCGGGTTGTTTAAACAAGTACTATGCTATGTATCACTTTTATTGCGCTTCGTCATCATGTCTGCGTAGATGAGCTGTCGGTTGGAAAGGCGATAAGCTGTGAAAACGTTGAAATCAGGTGCGAAGCTTTTGTTCAACTGTTCAGGCTTTTTCCAAATTCTGTTTCGTTACTTGTTTGTCTGACGTTTTGACTGACCAATTTGAGAGAAATTAGAATCTTTGGTTGTTTTCAATGGCAACAATTACGCTTCATTGTTGGTTAGCGAAAAGATGGTGGAGCATGCTAAGGTACGTAGGTGAGTGTGGTACACTATGGTTCAGCCGATTTGCAATATGTTGAATAGTTATACAGAGTGTCCCGAAATAAACCGGCCACCTTTCCGGGCATGTAACTCTGGAACGACACTTGAGATTTTCATACGGTTTTTTTATTTTGTGGTAGAGGTTTCAACTGAGATCTGTACAAAATTTCAGCTATTTGGTCCACATACTTCGGAAATTACGATGGTTTGAATCTCGAAGTTCAAAATCGACGTTTTTCTTCAGTATGGAGAAAAATTGGCCTTAATTTTCAAGATACCCTGTTCCATGCGTTTGCTATGGTGGAATTGGGGTTACTGCGTGAGATTCACATTTCCTAGCATTTTGGGACTTCTTTTTCATTACGAGACTAAATTATGTCTTGGACCCATGCACAATAGACCACTAAATCGGCACTACCAGTTAGAACAAGGCCACCCAAAAAGCCTTCTGCCCATTTGTGCCAAGAGCTGGCTCCGCCATTCACAATAACTTTCCATCGTTGCTGCTAACCATTGTTGTATATTTTCCAAGATGGAAAATATATGGGGGGGGGAACGAACTGGTTGTGTCATTTCTATACAATATGATTGACTCGAATAGTGTGTTACATTGCAGACATTTCTTCACACATTACGTGCTTTTGACCTAAATAAAAAAGTATGCCTCCGCGCACCTCTCAAAAATATCAAAAACATTTCCTTTTATCATCATTTTTCCTCTATTATCACTTGTTTATTAAGGAATGAAAAAATAAACAAGGCTGTCATGTGATGCATTCATATTTATAGCATCCAGGGACCTACCTACCTCACTTGTAGCCTCCGTCAGCTGCCATATGCACATACTTGCCGTCTCTGTCAGCTCGCATATGTATGTACGTACATAATACTTGCACTCTTTTCTGCAACCTTTTTTCGAGAATAGTACAAAATCCAAATCGTACAAACGTGCAAGGCCATGTAAAAAAGCGTACAATGACCAAGAAAGAGCAGAGCTTACTTCTCTCTCAGGTTTAGATTGTGGCTTTAGCTAAATCATGCGTGAGTCATAATCTCATCAATCTTTTCGCTTATTCTGCCTTTAGCGCCTTTACTTTGCTAGACGAGGGCAGGCAAGATGCTGTATTGCATATACTGTACATCGGCCCTATAAAATAAAACGTTCGTTTCTTCTATCCTCCGTTGCATTGCATGCAAAGCTGGTGGCGTGGCGCCCGTCGAGCTTGTATGTACTTGGAAACATTTACAGTACGTACGTACGTGTAGCACAGCATACCAGGCGCATAGGAAGCCTTTATGTAGCATATGATGTGTAATACGTAGCTAAGCTAGTAGACATGCATCTACAGGGTGTCTCACGTAGACCTACCTAACGATTCAGCCTTATAACTTCCGCATTACAGGAGGTATCACGCTGAAATTTGGTCCCCAGAAACCCAAGAATATACCATTTGTTGTGGCAAAATTTGAGCCAGATAGGCCAACTAGGGATGAAATTACGAGCTTGCAAATTCGTGACTACGTTTTTCAACATTTTGAAATCATTGGTGCCGCTATTGACCTCGACAGCTCCTTGAAGGCTGTTATGGGCGGTAAATCGCCTGTATTTTTGTATCCTTTGTGTTCTGGTCCGTGATGACGTTCAGCCATTATTGTTCCGCCATATTTCAATGTTGGGTGAGCTGCTTGACCATGCTGAGCAGAAGATTTTAGTCTCAAAACCACGCTCAGTGCGGAAAATGCGAAAAACAGGGTCCAACATTTGCAAGCTCGTAATTTCATCCCTAGTTCACCTATCTGGCTCAAATTTTGCCACAAGAAAATGGTATATTTTTGGGTTTCTGGGGATAAAATTTCAGCTTGATATGTACTGTAATACGGAAGTTATAAGGCTCGATCGTTCGGTCGGGTCTACGTGAGACACCCTGTACTAACAAATAGGGCCGATGTCTGTGTGTCTGTCTGTCTGTCTGTGATGCGATAAACTCGCTCAGTTTTGCAGCTACAGCGTTCACCAATGGCTCATTCGAAAGCTTATAAGCCCAAGGGCGCCAGGAAGGCCTTCGATTTTTGATCTGATCAGCCGATCGTCAATAATCGATCGATAATCGATATTTTAGTACTAAAAGCGCGCAGATTCACTCATAACTCACTCAATTTTGCAGCTACATCATCCATCCAGGGGTCTTTCAAGCGCTTATGGCCCCGAGAACGCCAGAAAGACCTGCGATTTTTGATCTGATCAGCCGATCACCAATAATCGATCAATAATCGAAATATTAGTACTAAAATGCAGAACCCAACCGACACAGGTTTTCAAGCCAGCGTTTGCAAAGGATCACGCCCGACAGTGCACACGAGACTGAAACGCAAGATGCGCTAATGGGTTGCCAGATCTGCAAAAGGGTTGCCAGATTGCTAACTGCGCAAAAGGGTTGCCAGATCTGCAAAAGGGTTGCCAGATTGCTAAATGCGCAAAAGGGTTGCCAAACCTGCAAAAGGGTTGTCAGATCTATGCGGGTAAAGGGTTGCCAGATCTGCCATAGGGTTGCCAACTCTGCGATAGGGTTGCCAGATACACTACTTTTTGCCAACTGCCCAAAATGGTTGCCAGATGCATAATATGTTGACAGATCACGATCTACAACAGGGTTGCCAGATCTGCAAAAGGGTTGTCAGATTTTGCAAAAGGGTTGCCAGATCTGCAAAAGGATTTTACTGCGAAGCTGTAACGGGCGTTACCGCTTATGCTTTAAGGCCTTCGATTTGTGATATCATCAACCGATCATCAATAATCGATCGATAATCCATATTTTAGTACTAAGAGTACACAGAAACTAAATGACGCATTTTTTCCAGCCAGTATTTGCAAATGGTCACGCCCGAAAGTGCACATGAGACTAAGCGCGAGATGTGCCAAAGGGTTGCCAGGTCTGCAAAAGGGCTGCCAGATTGCTAATGCGCAAAAAAGGGTTGCCAGATCTGCGATACGATAGGGTTTCCAACTCTGTAAAAGGGTTGCCAGATGTGCAACTTTTTGCCAACTGTCCAAAATGGTTGCCAGATTAGATACATAAATAAGTTTCCATATCTACAGTACACAACAGGGTTGCCAGATCTGCAAAAGGTTGCCAAATTTGCAAAAGGTTTTACTGCGAAGCTGTAACGGGCCACTGGTAACTATGAACAGCTCGAGAATATCATAATGTATTCCGCCTTACGCGAAAGTTTGTCTGAACGCGCGCCAAGGAATCGGCTTTATAATCAAGCGTGCGCCTTCTAAGCTGAATTGTTTGTTACACACACAGTTCTATCTTCAGTGCATATGTACATACATAGTTTCGGGTGGACAGACAGACCGACCGACAGACGTTCACCTCTGCCTATGCTAAGCGCTTTTCCTCACCGCTATCTTGAATGGGGACGGCCTCTGGGCGCGCCCCCAAAAACCCTCGTTTTTGACCGCCGGAGAAAGAAGGTGTTTGAGCACCTTCCACTGGGCGTACGAAGCTAAAATTTTGTACAGATCTCAGTTAAAGCCTTGGCTACAAGATAAAAAAACCGCTTGAAAATCTCAAGTGTCGTTCCAGAGTTACATGCCCGGAAAGGTGGCCGGTTTATCTCGGGACACCCTGTACTATGTTAGATTCATATTTTTTGCTGATTGATAGAGCGTGGACATCATCTTTTATTGGCATTGAAGATCGTGCAGCTTTGATAATCCATGCCCAAACTCCATTTAGATGGGTGGGTAGTGTTATTGAATATACGACCTGTTCTTGGGTTCTAGTCACAATTGCATGCATGGGTGCACGTGTCAAATTTATATGTCCGACCAGATTTTTTCCTTACCACCCAATAATTGAGGGTGGGGCGCGTTCCTCACTGGCCTCCACTCAACTTTTTTATTTTATTTATGTTTATATTTATATGCCTGCAGAGAAGGTCGTGTATAGAAGGTTTTTATTTGCCTTTTATTGAGTGAAAGTTATGACACAGGATGCATACGTAAAATATTTGGGTACTTTTACTATTGGTCGTGGGATGAAGGATGGCACAGCGATGAATGAGTGTTGAGTGGAAGGTGGAAATAAGGTTTCTACTTGATACGTAGGCATACTTTACTTTGGGGTGCGAGTAAATGGGTAAGGCGACATTTGGCAGAATGCGTGAAGTGAAGTGGTTTTACCTTGACGCGGACACTGTTCAAAATCTGCTGAAAAGTTGCAGGAAAGAGGCGTGGTATTCCTTCCTTGTTTGAAATGCGTCAGAGACAGAAAGTACCCTTTATGTACCTTATACATAGGAGATCGTTTGAGTCGCTTGACTGCGAGATTGTATCAAATCAGATGGTATCGCGTATCTGTTGCCATGTTGTTCTGCATGAATGTACTGTAGGTGTGCTGACACTGTGTTCTTTTGCAGGTCTTCAAATCGGCAACAAGGCGAAGAGCACCAGCAGCATTTGGGCTCTAGCTGCTCTCCGCTGTCGTCTTCCGCCAACGAAGATTCGCAAACATCCAGACATCCTACAACGGGCACTTCCTCCACTGTCTTGGACTTTTCGTCGCCCGCCAAAAAGCCGACCACTACCCGCACTGCAACCACTGACGCCGTACTACGCCTGAAAGTCGGAGATTCTGATGAAGCAGAGGAAGAGGAGGATGACAATATGATCGAGACTGAGTGCCCGCGTGTATCCATCGGGGATAGGTAAGAAAAGAATGTGGGGTGGGATAAGAGACCATGTTGGGAGGAATGATCCCCTTGGAATGGATTCTGTACGGTACTTTTCCAAACAAAGTTTCCATATCTGATCCAAGTAGGTAGTAAAGCCTATTTTAAGGAAAGATCATTGATAGTCGCGCATTACGTATAAAATACCTGTGCATGCATACTGTACATTTCTATGGTGTGTTATGCTGGACTATGGTGTTCAGATTGGCTGCGCTTCGCAACACGGAGGAAGATTGGAAACGGCGCGTGGCAGAGGACAAGCAGAAGCTGGGCGCGGAGGAAGGCCTACTGAGAACGAGAGCCGCCGGCCTTCTCACCACCACCACAACCCTTCCTCATACGAATGGACATGTTGGCGACGAAGACGACGTACGTATGTATTATGTGCTCAGCAGTTAACGCATAAAGGGTGGTATGCTTCTGTAATTGGAACGTTTGTATATGTAGGGTACCATGGGGTAAACCCGGACACGGGGTAAACCCGGACACCTAAGCTTTTCTGAACTTGCCGCTTCAGCAAATGATGAACATAGTAGCTCATTTGAAAGAGGAGAGTTCAAGGAATCGATTGGTAGAATAATTGTCTCAATCGGTCGTGTGGTTGCTGAGATATACTAGGTGTCCGGGTTTACCCCCGTGTCCGGGTTTACCCCATAGTACCCTACATCATACTCCATCGAAGTTGATTTGTGTATGTGTATGTACTGGACAGCAGAAATTGGTTCCCTCTTAAAAGCAAATAACTGAAACGAAGCGCTCTCTGGCCGTCTACCTACATGAGTTGCATTATTTGCATTGCCGCTACCTTTACATGTGTATGAATTTAGAAGCCAAAGAAGAAGCTGGGAGATCGCGTGTCGGAGCTCCTGGAGTCGCAGTCTCGATGGACGCAGCGAGTGCAGGAGAAGGACGCCACTGAGCTGACTGTGGGCGGAAAACTAGAGAAGGCCGGCCTTATCAAGCAACAGCTGCCCATGCCCACGGCACCCAAAAGAACCAGCAAGTTGCTAAAACAGCGGCAGCTGGAACACACGGCTGTCAACGGCGAAACCAATGGTATGAATGTTTGTATGTCATGCCTTCGTACATACCTATGAAGTTGTGCGATGGTTCAATGTGGACTTGTGTACGATTGCAGGGTATCAGAATGGACACGTGGCGCTGCTTCCTCAGTTGGACCAAGGCCTCAACTCTTTCTACCGTTTGCATGCCGAGGAGATGGGCGACGAGAGGACCCAGATCGACGCGACGGCATTGGACGCGATCGCTGTGGCGACGGAGGCGCCCAAGCTGAACCTGCGCAGAGACGTGCGACCGCCGAAGCGACGCGCGCAGAGCGCTCCCCGCAACCCCGTCCGCAGTCTGGCGGCCAGCGGACTCGTGCAGAACGGATACCAGGTGCAGGAGCAGAAGGCCGCCTGGACACCGCCGCCTGCCCACTTGAGAAAGGCCCAGGCTGCCGGCACCCCAGCCAGACCTGCTTCTGTCTATACGCCCCAGTTGGATCCGTGTCTCAAGCCGGGAAATAGAGGTAGGAGACACGAGCAAAACAAATGTGCCTGATCATTCTTTTTCGAGTCTACACGGCGTAGAATACAATAATACTTGTCGTATCCGTAGGTTTAAAGGGTTATTTGCATCAGTTGCGAAAATGCCTTCATCACGAGATACGGGCACTTGACTGTGTAATGTTATGACTAGCAGGTTGAAGGTTGATGCGATCGAGCGAACGAGTGAACTATGCTTGTAGCATTTAGATTATTCTTGTTCTTGACCTTGACTAACGGAAAGCTGCACATAAAGAAATATCTGCTTGGGCTATACTTGAGCGCTGAAGCGTAACTGTGAGGAAACGGCAACCACAGATACAACATGGCGACGCCTCTGGGATTCATCACTCTGTCAAACTTCATGGCTTCACCTGGAGTGTCCAGCCACTTGGTGCCATGGAAGAAGAGGATCCAGCGCTCAGATGTCCAGCAGAAATTCCCGATGAGAGGGAAGAGCCAGAGCCCCAGAGAGAAGGCTACTGGAAAGCTATGGTGCATCCACTGTGGTCAGTTGGGACATTACGACTACAGGAACGTCGACTGTCCGGCGGCAGGGAAAAGCTGCAACAACTGCCATGTGATAAACCACCTGAAGAGAGTGTGTTGGATGTTGCACCCAGAGCTGAAACCGAAGTTCCATGGGAACTCAGCAGCTAAGTCAAGGGGACAAGGATCACAGCAGGATGGCAATCCCCAGTGCAGAGAACCTCAGGAAGGTCCAAGGGAAAAGAGACCAAAGGAGGTCGCGGGGAAAGAAAAGCCTCAGGAAGGGCCACTGAAGAGTCCAAAGGAGGCGCCCAGGAAAAAAGTCGTCCCATCCTGTGACAACTGCATCTCTGAAGCTGAAGCCAGGGATGGCAGAAGACGAAACGAAATGCTGCAAGGACACCTCACACCAGAGCAGAAAGGACTGGTGGAAAAGCTCAACTCCTCAATGGTGAAATGCGCAGAAAGCTTCACAAAGGAGGGAGAGAATAAGCTGAGGGCAGCATTCAACAATCTACTGGTTTCCTTCAGGTCAGCAGCAACTGCGACTGGAGAGAGAATGCCAGTAAAGCCGATGGTGAACAGGCAAAAGCGACCTGATGGCATCATCGTGTGTGAAAAGCAACTGCAGCAGGAATCGCAGCCAGACAAGCCGAGAAGGTATGGGAAAGGGAAATGGAATGGCAGAAGGCCAAAACCCAAGGAACCCTACAACGTTGGCGACATGGTGCAAATGAAAATTCCTGTAGCCCTACGGCAAGAAGGAGACAAGCCTTTCTCCAAAGTGGAGAAAGTGGAGAAACGCCTGGGGGACTACACCTATCTTCTGTCAAATGGCCAAGAGTGCAATGCCAGGAAGATGAGGCGGTACTTCCCACCAGCAGCACCCATCATGGATGATAGGAAGCCCATGGATGGTGAATCTGAAGCCGGAAAAGGGCATGGCAGAAAAACGTGCAAGCTGCAGGAGTCAGCAGGAAGCACACAAAAAGCTCAGCGAGCAGCTGAAGAAACCACCTGCAGTCACCTCCACTTGTCCCACCACAGCGGTCCAGAAGAGACCAGAAGCAGAATGACTTCATAAAAGCTGTGATAGGGGAGGGGAAAATTTCAAGAGGAGGGAGTGTCGTATCCGTAGGTTTAAAGGGTTATTTGCATCAGTTGCGAAAATGCCTTCATCACGAGATACGGGCACTTGACTGTGTAATGTTATGACTAGCAGGTTGAAGGTTGATGCGATCGAGCGAACGAGTGAACTATGCTTGTAGCATTTAGATTATTCTTGTTCTTGACCTTGACTAACGGAAAGCTGCACATAAAGAAATATCTGCTTGGGCTATACTTGAGCGCTGAAGCGTAACTGTGAGGAAACGGCAACCACAGATACAACAATACTTACAGTATATCATTCGCAAGAGTTGTTTTACCTAACTTCACGTGTACGCGTGTCATCGTACCTATACATAGGTATGTATGTACAAGTTTGGGCTGAATGAATGAAAATTTGCGCACTGTACGTACATATACTACTAGCTGACTAGTTGGGACAGTGCCCCTGGGCCGCAAGGCAGGCTGCCATAGTAACTGTTGCAGGGAGTCAGCTAGCGACTGAAGCGCTGCGTGCGCTGGCGACGAAGGAGGATTTCGGGGCGGTGCGACTGCGGAAGGCGGATCCCACGCGCACGCCCGGCCTGTCCGTGCATCATCGACCCTTCAAGGAGCTGATGCTCATCCAAGTGAAAGGACGCAAACACCCGCAGCTGCGCCTACTTCCGCCTCATCACTCCTCTCTGAACAGCGGAGACTGCTTTTTACTCGTCACCGGAGACAACCTCTTCCTCTACGAGGGAAGATTCGCTAACGTCCTGGAAAGAGCCAAGGTAGAGCATTTGGGTGTACTGTACGGATAGGTAGAACATACAGCGTATGTTTCCCTGGAGATATGCTTCTACTCTTTATTGTCTCATTTTACCTTGCTTTGCATGTTGCAGAGCGCAGAGATGGCGGCTTTTATTCTGGAGACGAAGGATCTGGGATGTTTGGGTGCGTCCAGAGTGATCGAAATGAAGGAGGAGAAGCTGTTGGAGATGGAGCAGACTGGCGGCAGACTGTCGCCCGGTCAGCAGCGCTTCTGGAGTCTCCTGTCTGGGGGCAGCGTCAACGAAGTTCGAGGTACTCTAGGTACTTCTCGGCATACTTTGTCTTTATTACTGTGCTTGACTGACTGACTACCTAGGCCACTTACTGATTTTGGCCGAAATATTGTTGGAATGGTTGGTTTTTTCAGTGCCACTGGACGTGGACGAAGATCGAAAGTTCGAAGAGACAACAGGCATGGCGGTGGTAGTGTACGAAGTGGTTCCGTCAGATGCCGACGACTCAGGAATCTACAAGCTCCGCCTCTCTGAAGAGTACTCTGGAGAACCCTTGAGATATAGCATGCTGCAGGAGGAGCAGGTACTGTAACACGCGTATTCTGTTGTGTATATGTACAATACGAATAGTACTGGGTATGTATGTACTCATATGTACGTAGGTAGGTAGGTAATGTGTAGAATTGTACACAACAGGTATGGGTGCTGGACTTTGGGGCGGAGCTATACGTATGGACGGGTCGCTGCACGTGTGGGGAGCATCGGAAGGCGGCTCTGCGTCTGGCGCAAGAGCTGTTGTGGGAGGCGGAGTCGGAGGAGGTGCTAGGAGCCCTCGGCGCCTCCGATCCCTTTCGTCCCTTCGACCCAGCTGCTGCTGAAGCTGAGGAAGGCGCGTTGGTGGAGGGTCGGCGGCCTGCCTGGTGTCTGTTCGGCCTAGTCAAGGACCAGATGGAGACGGCGCTGTTTCGGGGCAAATTCGTGGACTGGCCGGAAGAGCGGCGGAAAGCGAGCGCCTCGCCTCCCAATGTCGGCTGCGGCGGCCTGTTTGGCGATGCCAGGAGTCCGAGTCCCGTGAAGATGGCCAAACAGAAGATACTGGAGCTGAAAGACCCGAGCAGGATCGAGCTGAGTCCGCAGGAACTGGGCAAACAGCTGTATCTGAGAAAGCGCACGGAACCGACGCTGAGCTTAGAGGATCAGTGCCTGGGAAGGGGACACGGTCAGGTGCCGAATCCGCAGGATCCCTTGCTGCTTCCTCTTCAGGTATCCCGTATTGCAGCGTTGAAAGATGTAGGCTAGCTTTCAGAATTCGGTGTGATGGTGATGTACGTTTGTATGTAGTACTGTGTATTCAGGTGGTGACGGACAAAGTGACGCTGTATCACGGCGGTGAGCAACCGACGGAGATGGCGCAGAAAAGCTTCGGCCAGCTCCACATGGAGGACTGCTACATCGTCCGCTGGGATTACCGCGTCTGCAATGCTGGTACCTTACGGTTGCCATTGTACTTTGTTGTCTTACTTTACTGTACATGCAGTACATAGATAAAAGTGGTACATCCTACGCACGCTCATGTTACTCCGCCCTACGTATTGTATGTGCTGCCGTTCTTTTCTGTTGTGTACAGACGCGCGCTCGCTGTCGGGCGGGGAGAGTCGGCAGGCGGCGGACGCGACGGGGCGCGGGCGCAGCGCCTTCTTCTACTGGCACGGCGCGGACTCGGGGCGGACGGAGCAGGGCGCCTGCGTGCTGGCACTCCGCGCTCTGGACGCCGGCGCCCGACATCCGCAAGTGCGCGTGACGCAAGGCCTCGAGCCACCCGCCTTCCTCCAGCTCTTCCACGGCCGACTCTGTCTTCATCGAGGGAAGAGAGGCCGCCAGGCACAGCCTGGGGCAAGATCGAGAGGCGGCGGCTGGCGTCTCTACATTCTGCTGGGCGGCCCGCATCCCTCGGAGGCGTGTCTTGTAGAAGTGGAGCCGGATCCTCAGCTGAGCCTGCGTTCTCAAGGCTGTTTCCTACTGACTAGGCCCGAACAGAGCCAAGCCTACGTCTGGCTAGGTCGTTTGGCGCCGCCTTCCGCTCGTCGCACTCTTCTCGGGTTAACGCGCGCCTGGACGGAGGTGCCGGACGAATTCGGGTTCGCCGCACCGAGACTGCTGAAGATTGTGGAATGCGAAGAGGGGGCGGAACCGGCGGATTGGCTGCGAGCAACCTGCGCAGTGGGCAGCGGGGCCTTGCGCTATCCGCGCCCCAGCTCCAACTACGATCACAGCGCCACCTACCGCCTCTTCCACTTCACCTGCAACAGCTCGAAGGAGTTCAGCGCGGTGGAGGCGGTCAGCTCGGCGTTCAGCGCCGCTGCGGAAGAAGCGCCCACCTGCTTCCCGTTCGAACAGGACGACCTGTACGGCGCCAGTCAGCCGGCCTTTCATCTGTTGGACGAGGGAGGTGGCTGCTATCTGTGGGAAGGCTGGAGGGAGGAGGCGGAGGAGGAGGATGAGAGTGTGGCGCAGAAGCTGAGATTGATGAGACTCTTCGCTCTCCACACAACCTTGGCCTACGCCACAGAGAAGGGACTGAAGGGAGCGCTGGTGGTCTACGCGGGATTGGAACCGCCGGAGTTCAAGGCGCTCTTCCCCGTCTGGACGGATCAGGAGGAAGCGACGGAAGCCAACTTGAAAGTACGTACGTTACGTTATGTTCGCCTGCTATGTGCGTACGTATGAACAAAAGTATATGTCATGCGCTGCAAGTACCTTCTGTTATTACCTTCGGCGTAGGGTACTATGGGGTAAACCCGGCCATGGGAAAATCCGGCCACCTAAGTTTCAGGGCTGTATATCTCGGCAACCAAAGGACCGATTGAGACAAATGTAAGACAAATATTGTATCAATCGATTCCTTTTGAACTCTCCTCTTTCATAAATTGCTGAACCAGCCAGTTAGAAGGATCTTTGGTGGCCGGGTTTACATCCATGGTCGGGTTTACCCCATAGTACCCTACTACCTTCACGATGTAGCGGTGGATGTTTTTCTGTATGTGTTTATAGGCGATGCGAGCTCCAGGTGTGAGAGTGACGGTGGCAGATCTGCTGGCTGAGTTGTCCGTGTCTTCGTATCCAGTGCAGCGTCTGAGGGAGCGCCCGCTGCCCGAGGGTGTGGACAGTTCCAAGCTGGAGTCTTACTTGGACGACGCTGACTTCTTCGACTTGTTCTCCATGTCTCGACAGGCTTTCTACGACCTTCCCGCCTGGAAACAAATACGGCTCAAAAAGGACGCACAGCTCTTCTGATGAAATTCTTTCTCGTCTTCTGTACTGTACGCATTAGAGTACGGACAGTAGTATATTCATTTACGGTTGAATTGATATACTTACTGTATACGTACGTATACGTGTAACTTTCAGATAAATTATGAAACATGCAATAATGAAATGAGCTACACCAATTGTGTTTACTTGCTTGTGTAATAGAGGTACGTTACGTATGTATGTATGTGTGTGTGTGTGTGTGTGTATCTACATCTTAGGTATGACTGAGATGGGCCGTGCGCTCTATGTTAGGGTTTTTCTTATCCACGTGTTTATTCCCCTCAAATGGTGCCATGGAATGGTCTTCCAACCGTTACTCTTCCATCCGACTCCTGCAGTTTGTTCATGCTGAAATACTTTCGTGATTCGTTTGGTTCATCCAGCATTTTTTGGTTGTTTTGAAAGTCTTGTTTAGAGGTGCAGTTCTTTATGTTTTATAGTTTTGATTACTACCAATGTGTTCATTTATGAAAGGTAATAAATAAATTTCTGAACGATCGCTAAAGATTGGTACATTGTCATCAACTAAATAAACGGTTGGTACACACACAATCCCCGTACGTATCTGACGTAATCAATCGCAGCCGATTTTATGTTCGGTGGATCACTGGTTCCGGTTCCTATCTTCAGAGCTCTGTTTTGTTTTTGCCATTGGATTTCTGACCGCTGGTACTTTGGCATGTCTCTCCAATTTTCCTACTTCCAGTTGAGGGAAGACGATGCTCCAAAGTGGAAGAGAGCTGCCGTGAAAGTCACTGCTCGCCTCTGAGTTGGGACCATAATATATTATTGATCTTGAGATGCGTCGGTTTCTGTACGGAATCAAACAGTGGCCCTAGCCACTTGTGTTCTGATGTCGGCTTGCCGTACTTGGCAAAATCAGTCCACAGCCGGCGTACAGTCTCCTGCATCTCCTTGTCCTGCTGGCCCAGTGGAGTTGGGCCTTTCCAGTTTGGGAAGAGCAAGTTCAATTCTGACGCGTGGACGGCTCCTATCCATGGCCAGTCGGCAGGAAACGTACGTCGCAGCCTGCTGCGCGTTGAAAGGCGAGCTTATGATGTGCCATCGGCCCTGCGTCTGTTTGTGCAGCACCAAAAATATATTTTTGGCAGTGCAATGGGAGGGTACTTACACGTGTAGATGAGCATGTAGTCGAGTGATATTATTCTATTTTTCAGTGCGGCTTGTGCATGACGTTTGTTTGCTTTCGTCTCGCTGCTCTAAGTTTTGCTTTTGGATTTTTAGATTTGTACGTACGTATGTACGTATTGTATATACGGTAACCGATAAGTTGACACGGTTTAAGGGACTCTTATTGACTCAAACTTTTTTTAATTATCTGGAAGTTAGCTTGACACGACACGACGATCGACGTACGTACACGATAAAGAATCGTAATTTATGTGGAAATGTTCATTCAGTTGCCATTCTCACTGATTGAATTGGAGCCAATAGTTGCTTGATGGTGGCGGAGTAAGGCTTGATCTGCCGTCGGCGCCTCTTCGACCAGTATTTGCGGTCGATCAGTTTCATACCGTTGAGGTACTGTCAAGTTGTTGCTGAAAGTTCGAAGCTTTCCCGTTTCTTTTGCGCCGGTGCCTTCATTACGAATAGTACTCGAAGCCCTGGGCCGACTGGTAGAATCATTTCTACTATTCGGCCTGCCGCCGTAGGGATCGCTTTGCCGTGCAGACAAGATACTGCTGGCTCTGGACATGATGAAGGAACCGCTCAGACGCCCGGACAGATTGCTGAAGGTCCTGGGTCTATGGATTTGAACGCCATCCGCGTGTGAAGTAGCGCTGAGCAAGCACGTAGGCAGATCCGGCTTACTGTGTCTTCTCGCTTCGAGTGCGGAGCAATGCGACTGTCTTAACTGCTTGTTCAGAAGGGCGTAGAAGATCCAGTTGAAAGCAGAGTTGACGTATGGCAAAGTGTGCACGCTGTACATTAGTTGCAGGAAGAAGGGCAGTTGATAGAGGGCAGAAGTGAAAATCATCAGCAGGTTGAAGATCCAGTAGGGTGTCCAGCAGACAAAGTAGAACGCGACAACTGTCACAGTGGACGCGGTAACTTTGCGAACGGAAATCTGCGTGGTGCCCATATTGCGGACGTGACCGAAGATTTTGTACAGGACGCTGGCATAGAAGAAGGTCATGAGCAGGGCTGGTAGACAGAAGCCGGTAGCGAAGAGGAAGAGCAGGAAGACCTGGATGGAGAAGCCGTCCTGTGTGAACGCCATGTGACACACTTGCTTCGTTGCATTGCTGCCCCTACCAGCCGGCACCGTCAGCAGCTCGGAATTGAGCACGCCCGGAAGCAGCAGCAGAGCCACGACGACGGCGGAGGCAGCGACGTAGATGGCGGCTGCTCGACACGTGCGCAGTTGCGCTGCTTTTCCGCCCGGCTGGCACACGGCCAGGTAGCGATCCCAGCTCAGTCCCGCCAAGATGAAGGTGGAGAGAATTTTATTCACGCTTTCCGTCGTGTAGTACAGTTTGCACCCGGCCCACCCGAATACCCAGCGATTCTGCAGGTTTTTCGTCGCCAGCAGAGGCAAACCGGCAAGAACCAAGGAATCGGTGATGCACAGGCTAATGATGTACACGTACATGTGCCGCTGGCCTAATGCGGCGCCTTTCAGCGTCCGAAAGATGTACACCACCACTGACACCACCCAAGCATTGCCCAGTAGGCCCACCACACACAGCACCAAGTAGAGCAGGGCAAAGGTCAGCTGAATGCCTGGGATTCCAGGTTGCGGTGAAGCTGCAACGTCATTGCTCCGGACGGCCGATTGCATGGCAGGGGAGCTGATGTTGAAGCCACTAGTATTGCCGCTACCGCTTGTGGTTGTCGAAATCATGATTTTCTTGCACCGCTTGACGTGAGCCAAGAAATTGACGGATTTCAATGTTATACGTCTGCGTGCCTTTGAGCAGATTGGCCTGGAGATTGGTGAGTGGTGGAGCTAGAATTCAGAAGACCATAATCTCAGAACGTGTATACTTTATAAGCCATCCACTCTTCTCTTTACTTCACTCAAAAAGCGAACGTCTTGTATTTGTATCCCGCAGAGTCCTGTAACTCGGTTCGACATGTCTAACCATATCACCATGGTATCATGCTGGTGCCAACCGCGACTGAGAACAACATTTTGACAGAAAGAATCAGTCAAGCGCAAAGATCGGTAGCCTGAGAAAGTTCACATTTGCATCAAGGGAGCGAAAATACATCAAAAACTTCATTAGGAGAAGTTTGAAAAGCCCAATCAGACGTTTTATTGTAGCTTTCTTTATTGCACTGGGCGGGTCAAACAGCAAGCGTCAGAATGCTGATGGTTATTTAGATAAATTTCAAACGAAAATGGCGGCTGAGCTCATGATTCTAAGAACCACTCATATTGCTTGCATAATGGGGTAATTAAAACCCGCGTCTGTGCACGTACATGTTTAGGTGAACAAAGGAAGCACTTCGAAGTTATCAATGGAAACAGACACACGAATGAACTTTACGTGCTGTATTGTATGTACGTACAGTCAGAACTTAAACATCGAGCTGAAGAGTGAAGACGTTTTGCAAACATTGAACAAAAAACACTAGCTGAACGCCTTTCTTTTGCGTGGAACACCATCAAACGTTAATGCCCGTATCTGCGATGGAGCAATAAATAAGACAAAGGCTTTAGGGGCGATTGGGCAGAGGATTTTG
>JASAMW010000131.1:0-10180 GCA_030247985.1 Epsilonema sp. ZAB3_2
GATTAATCGATTCTTGACCTCTCCTCTTTCAAATGAACTACCTACTTGGTGCATCATTTGCTAAAACAGCAAGTTCAAAGGAGCTTAGGTGGCCGGGTTTACCCCACAGTACCCTACCCGACAAACGTGAGAACCCAATCGAAATGGGCGCCAAATTTGGCCGATTCTACCAGCGCCGATATGCACTTTTCTGGGTCTTGCTGCAGCCTTCAAAACAGAAACAGCACACACAATTCTGAGTCCATCCAATGTCCAAGTTACTAAAACGATGGGTTGTCGTACAAAATTTGCATATATGGCGTCATGGCGCGTTCACCAGACGTCCGTAACGTCCGTCCGTCCGTCAACCCATCAACCCAAAAAATGGGTTGACGAACGGACGTGACGGACGTCTGGTGAACGTGCAATCAGCTGTTACGTGCGTACTCTTCCTTGATGCATCTTTTGAGCAACTGTGCCACTTGCTGAGACGATTTGCACCCCATGTACAGCTGGAGTGTTTCGTTCAGGTTTAACGGCGCACCCTGCGAATTGAGCGTCGCACGTCTGCCACTGCTGCTCTGACTCACCGCTGACAGAATATCTATGGACCACTACAAGCAAGTACAAGACTGCTATTATGTACCTACATGTATATGTACTGCTATGCAATATGTACCTATGTAACCTATGCTAACCTATGCTCCTATGCTAACCTGCTATATGTACCTATGTACTGCGCAGTAAACTTGGACAGACGATAACAAAGGAACGTACCCTCAGAAGTCGCTCACGCCATACAGTCGGGTGTTCATCCAATTGCTTGGAAAATAGAAGACAAAAATGCGAAACGGCTTCAGTCAGAGCACCCGCATTCAAGCCTGAAAAACAGAATTCCAAACAGGCGCCCTCTCCTAGGAAAACCCGGCTCGAGCTGTCATACTGGCATGATCAAAAGGAGAAATTGCGTGACTGAGGTCATCCGGGGTTGTAGTTTAAATGGCTAAGGCGCTCGCCAGGAACGCGAGAGGTACAGGGTTCGATTCCCTGGCACATCTGGCAAACTTTCCTTCTCGATTATGACAGAACAAGGAAGAGATTTAGCAAACAGCCGTTTTTTTAGGTGTATGTATTTGTATAGCCCGTTTCCATTTGATCACGTCATCAATAATCACCAAACATTAGCACATTATATACGTTTTTTTATTGATGACGTGATCAAATGAAACCAGGAGGGGCCATAGACCTACACCGTCCAAAAATGCGGTTACCTGCCGAGCTTCCCTGTTCCAGCTGCAACAAATGCAAGTGCACGGCTTCCTGTAGGAGATGGCCGACATAGGCGAGGACGGCGGGCCGACCGGCGGGCACGTGCAGAAAGGCGAGAGTGGCCGTGTCCATCAGCTCCCCGGGGGAGAAAGAGCTCCAGGCTCGACCACTGCTTCTACCGCCACCAGCCACCAAAGAGGAGAACTGGCGCACACCACGCTGCACATCCTTGGCAAGCGAATAATGAATAAAAACGTGCAGAAGAAAAGGCTGGGTGGGGTGGGACGTCCAAAGGTTGGGTACGTACGTACGAGCATTGCTTTAGCAGGAATGTATACTATAATAGGTGGGGGGAATAAACATCTGCAGCGTTTCCGTGCAAAGCATCACAGCGACCAAGTAGGGTCGTACCTACGGAATCCGTACCTGTGGAATCCGTACCTACGGAAGAAGAATTCCATACCTACGGAAAACAAATTCCACACCTACGGATTCCACAGGTACGGATTCCGTAGGTAGGGAATAAAATAAAAACAACAAAACAAATTTCCGTAGGTGTGGAATACGTACCTGTGGAATCCGTAGGTGTGGAATTTGTTTTCCGTAGGTGTGGAATTTTTATTCCCTACCTGTGGAATCCGTAGGTGTGGAATTTGTTTTCCGTAGGTATGGAATTTTTATTCCCTACCTACGGAATCCGTACCTGTGGAATGCGTTGGTGTGGATTTTGTTTTCCGTAGGTATGGAATTTTTCTTCCGTAGGTACGGATTCCACAGGTACGGATTCCGTAGGTACGACCCTACTTGGTCGCTGTGATGCTTTGCACGGAAACGCTGCATATGTTTATTCCCCCCACCTATTATAGTATACATTCCTGGCTTTAGTGTTCGCATACATATGACAAATGACAATATGACAAAGGTTACCTACCTATTCAAAGATAAATGTTGTGTCTTGTGTCTTGCTTGCTCTATTGCTAGTATATGGTCTGTTGACACCTCGTTGCTTACGCTCGGGTACGTTATGTGGTATTTGTAATTACAAATTTTAATCAAAAAATGCAAACAATGTAATTTTTGCTGCGATTGTGTTTCACGAGGCTAAGGCATAGGCTAAAGGCCTAAGCCTAACCTATGTATGCAGCATAGCCTATGCCTAAGCCTAGGAAACACAAGACACAATCGCGGCAAAAATTACATTGTTTGCAATTATTAAAATTTTGAAAATAAAAATACCACATAACGTACCCCAGCGTAAACAATGCGGTGTCAGCAGAACTATATTCACTCTAGCAGAACCTAATAGATCAAGACACAAGACACAGAACACAAGACACAATATCATATCTTTGAATAGGTGTTTTACCTGAGGAGAAATTGAAGCCGTTGTACTTGGCTGTCCTTGTTCCGAGACCGAGGATAATGAAGAAGCCATTTCTGTCTGAAATGCAGCAGCTGCATACAGCAGATAACAAATTCGGATTTGATTTATCACTGAATTTGTAATGGCGCGTTCACCAGACGTCCGTTACGTCCGTAAATCCATCCGTCCGTCCGTCCGTGTCCGTCCGTCAAATCCGTAAAACGTATCTAGGAGTACATGGCACACCGCAAACAACCATGTACTCCTAGATACGTTTGACGGACGGACGGACGGACGGACGGACGTCTGGTGAACGCGCCATAATTTGTTTTGTTTTTTTTGGCTGGCTTCCAGGGTTGCCAGGTCTTGAGGAGCCGATAGTACTAGACCGATGTAAATTGGTACTAAATCAATTTTGGAGAGGTAAAATTTGCGATTGCAGGCATGGGGTGGCTCTAGTAATCTCATTTTGTAAGGAAAATCATGGTTTTTGAGCGTTTTTTCACCATTTTTTGTGCTTTCGCTACGTTTTGAGGTTATTGTATACAAAGATATTGGTCAATACCTCGCCGAAGGCGAGAAAATTTTTGAAAATATGCCCAAACATGTGTCAAAATTGGCCATTTTCCCATACTGAGCTGAAAATGTTCCCTTCCCCCAGCCTCCACCCGAATAGTACCAGAATAGTACTAAAAGTACTAGGCCAATTTTTGAGTACTAGACAAGTCAAAATAGTACCAAATCTAGTACTATAGTACTGACATTGGCAACTCTGGGCTTGGCATTGCTTTGGGGCAACAACGAATCCGCGCAGAACGCAGAGCCGCAGAACGCAGAATAAATTGCGCAGAACGCAGAGACGCAGAATACAGGGTGTAATGGCGCAGAATAGTGATTGCTTAGCGTGCTGTGATGTTTAGAAAAGACGCATCCAGACATGTACTCCTAGAGAGCTGTACGCGCCCACCAAAACCTGGGTGGGAAAGTTAGTTTGCCAATCTCAAAATTTCAAATACTTTTTGGAAAACTAATAGTGCCACTCCCAAAAGCTTGCATTAGTGCAGTCAAAGGCCAACACAGCACCCTGGCAAGAAGCCATAATGAGGTAAATTTGGTGGGAGGTTATCAATGGGAGGTTGGGAGGTTATCATTGGGAGGTCAGGGAGTTATCTGGGAGGTTGCATTAACATTCAACCCATCAGTGAAGAAGATCCATTGAGGTGTTTGAAGTGACTGGCGCTAGGCAGTGAATGGTTATATCTATTTTGCGCAGGCCGACAGATGGACTTTGAGGCGTAGGCTGAGGCTTAGGCTTAGGCTGAGGCCTACCCCTCTGCATCCAATACCTAAGCCTAAGCCTTAGCCTAAAATGCAATGAAATACAGCGAAATGCAACTCCAACTGATTTCTTTACTTATGGGTCTAATGTTAAGCCATCACAGTTGGCATTCATATTGACATCTGCATCAGCATTCAAGCCGTGTTTGTGCCAGTGGAAACGCAGTGCAAACGTTGGTGTTCAGCATCCATTTCGAATGAGACATGATTGGGAGTGGCACTTTTAATTTACCAAGAAGATTTCTAAAAATTGAGTTTGGCAAACTTAGTTTACCACTCAGATTTTGAGTGAATTTTGCCTTGCGCAGGCGCGCGTGGCGCCCTCATTTCTAGGAGTACATGGCCGAATCGTCCTTCTAAACTTCGCAGCACGCTAAGGGATTGCCATACAAAAAGATTCTGCGCCATTTACACCCTGTATTCTGCGTCTCTGCGTTCTGCGCAATTTATTCTGCGTTCTGCGTCTCTGCGTTCTGCGCGGATTCGTTGTTGCCATTTTGAAGTCCGTGTCACGTACCCTTACAGCGCGCGCTCCACTTTGCTGCGCGACGGGGGCGAAGGGAGCGGAGCGCGCACTCTAGGGGTACGTGTCCGTGTAAGTACGCTGACGCATGGACTTCTAGAAAAATATCGCCTTCTCTAGAAAGTTCATGGCAAACTAAACGAAGTCGAATCGAAGGCGTTCGTTCCGTTCTGTTCCTTCCTTCTTCTTCTCCAGTCTCCTTCAGAACAGAAGGAGTAAACATGAAGAGAAAGATGAAAAGAGAGCTCGAAGGAATAGCCTTGCTGACTTCTTCTTCCATCAACCGTTGCGCCATCGTCTGACCACTGCTATCTTTCTTGAGCAACGTGATAGGAGATCTCTGTTTTTTATTTGTTGCTGCATCATCTTCAAGGACTGTTTCTTGTATGCGACGAACGTACGTTCTCTTTTGGCGATGTGTGCTTGTTCTTTCGTTGCTTTCATTGTTCAACCAAAAATATATAATTGGGCTTAGGGGAAGAATGGATCACACAGTGTAAACGAAGGAGGCAATCCCTGACTCATATTCGCCCCATTTTATTGGGTTTTTTCATTTTCCAACCCATTTTATTGGGTAACCCATTTTATTGGGTTTTACGAAACCATTATAATGGGTTTTACGAAATGGAAAAACCCGATAAAATGGTTTTAGTAAAACCCAATAAAATAGAATCAAAAACCCAATAAAATATAAATCAAAACCCGATGAGATGGGGAAATAGAAAAAATCAATAAAATGACGCATCAAAACCCGATGAATTGGGTTTAATTAAACACCAATAAATGGTTCATCAAAATTTAATAAAATGGGTACCCAATAAAATGGGGAAATGAAAAACCCAATAAAATGGGGCGAATATGAGTCAGGGATTGCCTCCTTCGTTTACACTGTGTGATCCATTCTTCCCCTAAGCCCAATTATATATTTTTGGTTGAACAATGAAAGCAACGAAAGAACAAGCACACATCGCCAAAAGAGAACGTACGTTTGCGTCGCATACAAGAAACAGTCCTTGGAGGCATGCTAGGCAGCAGGGACCTAACAACAAGCAGACAACCCTTATCACTGTAGTGCTCAAGAAGATAGCAGTGATAGAACGAATGGCGCAACAGTTATGGAAGAAGAAGTGCAGCAAGGCATCCTCCTTCTCGACTTTCTCTTTTCATCTTTACTCTTCATGTTTATTCCTTCCTGTTCTGAAGGAGACTGGAGAAGAAAAGAAGGAAGGAACAGAACGGAACGGACGCCTTCTATTCGACCTCGTTTAGTTACCAGTGAACTTTCTAGAGAGGCGATATTTTTTCCATGAACTTTCTAAGAAGGCGATATTTTACAGAAGTCCATGCGTCAGCGTACTTACACGGACACGTACCCCTAGGTGCGCGCTCCGCTGCCCTTCGCCCCCCGAGATCGCGCAGCAAAGTGGAGCGCGCGCTGTAAGTGTAGAGGCGTACCGTGACACGGACTTCAAAATGGCAACAACGAATCCGCGCAGAACGCAGAGACGCAGAACGCAGAATAAATTGCGCAGAACGCAGAGACGCAGAATAGCAGGGTGTAAATGGCGCATAATCTTTTTGTATGGCAATCCTCTTAGCGTGCTGCGAAGTTTAGAAGGACGATTCGGCCATGTACTCCTGAGAAATGAGGGCGCCAGCGCGCGCCCTGCGCAAGGCAAAATTCACTCAAAATCTGAGTGGTCAACTAAGATTGCCAAACTCATTTTTTAGAAATCTTCTTTGGCAAATTAAAAGTGCCACTCCCAATCATGTCTCATTTGAAATGGATGCTGAACACCAACGTTTGCACTGCGTTTCCACTGGCACAAACACGGCTTGAATGCTGATGCAGATGTCAATATGAATGCCAACTGTGATGGCTTAACATTAGACCCATAAGTAAAGAAATCAGTTGGAGTTGCATTTCGCTGTATTTCATTGCATTTTAGGCTAAGGCTTAGGCTTAGGTATTGGATGCAGAGGGGTAGGCCTCAGCCTAAGCCTAAGCCTCAGCCTACGCCTCAAAGTCCATCTGTCGGCCTGCGCAAAATAGATATAACCATTCACTGCCTAGCGCCAGTCACTTCAAACACCTCAATGGATCTTCTTCACTGATGGGTTGAATGTTAATGCAACCTCCCAGATAACTCCCTGACCTCCCAATGATAACCTCCCAACCTCCCATTGATAACCTCCCACCAAATTTACCTCATTATGGCTTCTTGCCAGGGTGCTGTGTTGGCCTTTGACTGCACTAATGCAAGCTTTTGGGAGTGGCACTATTAGTTTTCCAAAAGTATTTGAAATTTTGAGATTGGCAAACTAACTTTCCCACCCAGGTTTTGGTGGGCGCGTGCAGCTCTCTAGGAGTACATGTCTGGATGCGTCTTTTCTAAACATCACAGCACGCTAAGCAATCACTATTCTGCGCCATTTACACCCTGTATTCTGCGTCTCTGCGTTCTGCGCAATTTATTCTGCGTTCTGCGGCTCTGCGTTCTGCGCGGATTCGTTGTTGCCCCAAAGCAATGCCAAGCCCAGAGTTGCCAATGTCTATGTCACTAATAAGAATGAGATTTGGTACTATTTTGACTTGTCTAGTACTCAAAAATTGGCCTAGTACTTTTAGTACTATTCGGGTACTATTCGGGTGGAGGCTGGGGGAAGGGAACATTTTCAGCTCAGTATGGGAAAATGGCCAATTTTGACACATGTTTGGGCATATTTTCAAAAATTCTCTCGCTTTCGGCGAAGGTATCAACCAAGATCTTTGTAGACAATAACCTCAAAACGTAGCGAAAGCACAAAAAAATGGTGAAAAAACGCTCAAAAACCATGATTTTCCTTACAAAATGAATTACTAGAGCCACCCCATGCCTGCAATCGCAAATTTCACCTCTCCAAAATTGATTTAGTACCAATTTACATCGGTCTAGTGCTATCGGCTCCTCAAGACCTGGCAACCCTGGAAGCCAGCCAAAAAAAACAAAACAAATTATGGCGCGTTCACCAGACGTCCGTCCGTCCGTCCGTCCGTTCGTCAAACGTATCTAGGAGTACATGGTTGTTTGCGGTGTGCCATGTACTCCTAGATACGTTTTACGGATTTGACGGACGGACACTGACGGACGGACGGATGGATTTACGGACGTAACGGACGTCTGGTGAACGCGCCATTACAAATTCAGTGATAAATCAAATCCGAATTTGTTATCTGCTGTATGCAGCTGCTGCATTTCAGACAGAAATGGCTTCTTCATTATCCTCGGTCTCGGAACAAGGACAGCCAAGTACAACGGCTTCAATTTCTCCTCAGGTAAAACACCTATTCAAAGATATGATATTGTGTCTTATGTTCTGTGTTGTATCCCGATCTATTAGGTTCTGCTAGAGTGAATATAGTTCTCGCGACACGCATTGTTTACGCTGGGGTACGTTATGTGGGATTTTTATTTTCAAAATTTTAATAATTGCAAACAATGTAATTTTTGCCGCGATTGTGTCTTGTGTTTCCTAGGCTTAGGCATAGGCTATGCTGCATACATAGGTTAGGCTTAGGCCTTTAGCCTATGCCTTAGCCTCGTGAAACATAATCGCAGCAAAAATTACATTGTTTGCATTTTTTTGATTAAAATTTGTAATTACAAATACCACATAACGTACCCGAGCGTAAGCAACGAGGTGTCAACAGACCATATACTAGCAATAGAGCAAGCAAGACACAAGACACAACATTTATCTTTGAATAGGTAGGTCACCTTTGGCATATTGTCATTTGTCATATGTATGCGAACACTAAAGCCAGGAATGTATACTATAATAGGTGGGGGAATAAACATATGCAGCGTTTCCGTGCAAAGCATCACAGCGACCAAGTAGGGTCGTACCGAACGGAATCGCACGGTGGAATTTGTATTATGAAGAAAATTCCATACCTATGAAAACAAATTCCACACCTACGGATTCCACAGGTACGATTTCGTACAGGGAATAAAAATTCCATACCTACGGAAAACAAATTCCACACCTACGGATTCCACAGGTAGGGAATAAAAATTCCACACCTACGGAAAAACAAATTCCACACCTACGGATTCCACAGGATGATTCACACTGACGGAAATTTGTTTTGTTGTTTTTATTTTATTCCTGACCTACGGAATCCGTACCTGTGGAATCCGTAGGTGTGGAATTGTTTTTGTAGTATGGGGATCTTCTTCCGGAGGTACGGATTCCACAGGTACGGATTCCGTAGGTACGACCCTACTTGGTCGCTGTGATGCTTTGCACGGAAACGCTGCAGATGTTTATTCCCCCCACCTATTATAGTATACATTCCTGCTCAAGCAATGCTCGTACGTACGTACCCAACCTTTGGACGTCCCACCCCACCCAGCCTTTTCTTCTGCACGTTTTTATTCATTATTCGCTTGCCAAGGATGTGCAGCGTGGTGTGCGCCAGTTCTCCTCTTTGGTGGCTGGTGGCGGTAGTAGCAGTGGTCGAGCCTGGAGCTCTTTCTCTGGCGGGGAGCTGATGGACACGGCCACTCTCGCCTTTCTGCACGTGCCCGCCGTCTCGGCCCGCCGTCCTCGCCTATGTCGGCCATCTCCTACAGGAAGCCGTGCACTTGCATTTGTTGCAGCTGGAACAGGAAAGCTGCGCAGGTAACCGCATTTTTGGACGGTGTAGGTCTATGGCCCCTCCTGGTTTCAGCTTTGATCACGTCATCAATAAAAAAACGTATATAATGTGCTAATGTTTGGTGATTATTGATGACGTGATCAAATGGAAACGGGCTATACAAATACATACACCTAAAAAAACGGCTGTTTGCTAAATCTCTTCCTTGTTCTGTCCTGCTTGAGAAGGAAAGTTTGCCAGATGTGCCAGGGAATCGAACCCTGTACCTCTCGCGTTCCTGGCGAGCGCCTTAGCCATTTAAACTACAACCCCGGATGACCTCAGTCACGCAATTTCTCCTTTTGATCATGCCAGTATGACAGCTCTAGCTGGGCCTTCCTAGGAGAGGGCGCCTGTTTGGAATTCTGTTTTTCAGGCTTGAATGCGGGTGCTCTGACTGAAGCCGTTTCGCATTTTTGTCTTCTATTTTCCAAGCAATTGGATGAACACCCGACTGTATGGCGTGAGCGACTTCTGAGGGTACGTTCCTTTGTTATCGTCTGTCCAAGTTTACTGCGCAGTACATAGGTACATATAGCAGGTTAGCATAGGAGCATAGGTTAGCATAGGTTACATAGGTACATATTGCATAGCAGTACATATACATGTAGGTACATAATAGCAGTCTTGTACTTGCTTGTAGTGGTCGATAGCATTTCTGTCAGCGGTGAGTCAGAGCAGCAGTGGCAGACGTGCGATGCTCAATCGCAGGGTGCGCCGTTAAACCTGAACGAAATAGTCCAGCTGTACATCTGGGTGAATCGTTGAGCAAGTGGCACAGTTGCTCAAAAGATGCATCAAGGAAGAGTACGCACGTAACATCTGATTGTTCCACCAGACGTCCGCTCGTTCGTCAACCCATTTTTTGGGTTGATGGGTTGACGGACGGATGACGTTACGGACGTCTGGTGAACGCGCCATGACGCCATATATGCAAATTTTGTACGACAACCCATCGTTTTAGAAACTTGGACATTGGATGGACTCAGAATTGTGTGTGCTTAGCAATACGTAACTGAACGAAGTA
>JASAMW010000132.1:0-27675 GCA_030247985.1 Epsilonema sp. ZAB3_2
TCCGAAAATCCCACTATGACCACAAATGCACGTCTTTTCTTTGACATCGGCTCACAACGTACATTTATCACAGACCAGCTAGTCAAGCGTTTAGAGCTGCCCTCTCAAGGGAATGAAGAATTGTTATTGCATACGTTTGGCTCAGACAAGCCACAACACAAGAAAACCACCCATGTGTCATTTGATATCGTGCTTCGCGATGGCACTGGATTTCCAATCGATGCCAATACCATCTCACATATCACCAACCAACAAGAAAAAGCTCCACTGCAGCCAGCTGATGCTGCGTTCATACAACAAAACTACCAGCCGTGCTTTTTCGGTGATCAACTCCCCATTGAGCCAAGCACCTTTCAGCCCGATATCATTGTGGGACAAGACTATTTCTGGGATTTTATCACCGACGCTCCAAAAACGAAGCTGCCATCTGGCATGTACATCATTCCAAGCAAGGTCGGCCTTCTTCTCGGTGGAAAACAAGAAGTCGACACAGCTGTGTGCCATGAATCCCCACGTCAACTTGTTACGCTGATGAATCAAAGTTGTCCAGTTCTGACAAATGACAACTTTACAATGGCATGGCCATCTACACATCTCCCACCTACAACGCCCACTGTGCTGAAACAAATGGAGAAGGAACTCAAGGAAGCAACCAAGCCTACCTTTGAAACAACCAGCTACGTAGAGGCGATGAATCACGAGAAAACGCCATTTACCGACATGAAGAAAGTCTCTTCATTGCGAAAGCTCAATGTTGAAACCATAGGCGACGTGACTACAGTTCAGGAAGAAAATCAGCATCAAAATCGTGCATCACGGCGTATGGGAAGGATTGATCAGCTTGTACAGGGGAAAGATAATAAACACATTCGTCAGTCAGCTAAGCTACTACGACCAGGCAAAACAATTACATATCCTGTGAACCGTTTCTATCCACGCGAGTGTGCTTCAGCACCAGCCATCATTTCCATGGCTAATCGTCTGCACGCACCCCCAAAAAGAAGCAAGGGTATGAAGCAAGAAGTGAAGGAGAAATTGCAGTCAGTTTCAGCTACTTCGCAGAGAATAACAGCCGACATGAAAATCGCCACTCTGATAACTCTGCTTTTCCTTTATCTACTCACCCCAAACTATGGGTTCAAGCGGTCGCACTATCTCAGTGGGAGTGGAAGCAATGGATGCGCACAGGCCACCCCGCACCTCCAACATGATGATGGGCAATACTGTTCACCCTCTGGTGAACTACACAGTGGAGCTATCGATCAACCCAAGAGTGTTCTACTCTACTCTGGCAGGAGTAGGAGCCGCTATTGGGGACATCACAGAAGACGACGACTCAGCGATTGGCCATGTGATTCAAGGAGCAGCGCAGGACATCACCCAATTGGCCAACGAGCTACTGAAGGGTCCCCTTCAAATCATCATATATATTGCTGTGATCATTGGGGCAATAATCCTGGCTACCTTCATTTTGTACAAGTCAAACCTTTGGAAAAAGCCCTGCCACAAGCGAAAGAAACATCAACCAACCTGGAGGTGCGGAGTGGCCTGTGCGCATCCATTGCTTCCACTCCCACTGAGATAGTGCGACCGCTTGAACCCATAGTTTGGGGTGAGTAGATAAAGGAAAAGCAGAGTTATCAGAGTGGCGATTTTCATGTCGGCTGTTATTCTCTGCGAAGTAGCTGAAACTGACTGCAATTTCTCCTTCACTTCTTGCTTCATACCCTTGCTTCTTTTTGGGGGTGCGTGCAGACGATTAGCCATGGAAATGATGGCTGGTGCTGAAGCACACTCGCGTGGATAGAAACGGTTCACAGGATATGTAATTGTTTTGCCTGGTTGTAGTAGCTTAGCTGACTGACGAATGTGTTTATTATCTTTCCCCTGTACAAGCTGATCAATCCTTCCCATACGCCGTGATGCACGATTTTGATGCTGATTTTCTTCCTGAACTGTAGTCACGTCGCCTATGGTTTCAACATTGAGCTTTCGCAATGAAGAGACTTTCTTCATGTCAGTAAATGGCGTTTTCTCGTGATTCATCGCCTCTACGTATGTAGCTGGTTGTTTCAAAGGTAGGCTTGGTTGCTTCCTTGAGTTCCTTCTCTTATTTGTTTCAGCACAGTGGGCGTTGTAGGTGGGAGATGTGTAGATGGCCATGCCATTGTAAAGTTGTCATTTGTCAGAACTGGACAACTTTGATTCATCAGCGTAACAAGTTGACGTGGGGATTCATGGCACACAGCTGTGTCGACTTCTTGTTTTCCACCGAGAAGAAGGCCGACCTTGCTTGGAATGATGTACATGCCAGATGGCAGCTTCGTTTTTGGAGCGTCGGTGATAAAATCCCAGAAATAGTCTTGTCCCACAATGATATCGGGCTGAAAGGTGCTTGGCTCAATGGGGAGTTGATCACCGAAAAAGCACGGCTGGTAGTTTTGTTGTATGAACGCAGCATCAGCTGGCTGCAGTGGAGCTTTTTCTTGTTGGTTGGTGATATGTGAGATGGTATTGGCATCGATTGGAAATCCAGTGCCATCGCGAAGCACGATATCAAATGACACATGGGTGGTTTTCTTGTGTTGTGGCTTGTCTGAGCCAAACGTATGCAATAACAATTCTTCATTCCCTTGAGAGGGCAGCTCTAAACGCTTGACTAGCTGGTCTGTGATAAATGTGCGTTGCGAACCAATGTCAAAGAAGAGACGTGCATTTGTGGTCATAGTGGGATTTTCGGAATTGCGAATGATCGTAGTCGCCGTCAGTAGTAGTGACGTTTTGCTTCCTTTTCCTATGCTTTCCATCTGTGTCACTGCAGAACTCGCGTAAATTTTCTGAGCAGCTCCACCACTGTTGATAGGTGCTTCCGTCTCTTCTTGTTCCCCAGGTGCCTCGGCAATGGCAGCAACTTGGCCCATTGTTGATACAGGTGGCTGGTGATGTGCTGATTGCGGTTGTTGTTGTATTTGATTTGACCATACTGTTTGCTGCTGAGGATGTTGTGGTCGTGATTGCCCAAAGCGAGAATGGGATGACCCTTGCTGGTTTGTTGGATGTAAGAATTGGTAACAGATGACACCGTTGTGGTTGTTTCTCCCACAATGTCGACAGACAACTAGCGTCTGACATGGGGTATCTCCATGATTCGAGCGCAAGCAACGGTCACATCAATTTTCTTGCTGTAAGACCACCTTTCGCGAACTAGCCGTGGTGTATTCTGGACAGTATGTGCTGGCATGCCCCTGTTGTTTACAAAACAAACAGGGTCTGTAGTTGTAGTGGTAGTAGTTTTGGGTATTGGGGTGGTTGTTGGTGTTGCTGTACGCTTCTCCTGTTGAGTTGACACCAACTGGTAAAAAACTTGCAGAAGATCGGGCGACAGTCGGTTGCGGGGCACCCAAGTTCCGTGATCTGTAAGGTGCCTGGTTGGATGGTTCAGTTGGTCGTCTTGATTGCGATGGCGCTTGCCCTTGGCCGTTTCTGGTCACTCTCTGCACTTCTTCCTCTCCCTCAACTACATGCTGTAGAGCCGTGCGGATACGAGCGACAGTCCATTGCTCATCAGCTTGCTTCAACTTATTCATCTCTCGTATGGTGTCGGCTGGAAGTTTGCTGAGTAAAATTTCCGCAATGGAATCTTGTTCCACATCCTTTCCCATGCCCTCCAGTTGTCGTAAGAGCCGCTCCATCGTGTCGAAAGTGCTGCGTAAATCTCGAACAGATGGAGATGAAACATGCAAGTTACGTATTTCTGAGAGAAGAGAGGTGCTTACGGTACTGTCCTTTCCGAAACGTTTGGTCAGAATGTCGACTGCAAGGTCGTAATTCTCATCTGTCATTGGCATGCCGCTGATTGCCGCAGCAGCTGGACCCACCATAGAGGACGTCAGATAAACCAATTTCTGAACTTTGGGAATCGGCTGCCTATGAACCGATGAATCAAACAAGTCCCAAAAAGGCTTCCAATTCGCAGGCGTGCCATTGAATTTTGGCAATTCGAGTTTGGGTAGTTTGAGCTGCGCTGTAGCCTGCGCCGCAGCCTGGGGGGCTGCCAGAATTGCTGCAGGGGACGCAGGGGCAGCAGCTGGAGTTGGCGTTAGCAATTTTTTCTCAAGATTGTTCAGTTCACGTATCATAGATTTGAGCTCGACCAACTTGTCTTCGCATTTCGTAATAAGCTGTGAGTGTCCATCTGGGGAGTCAATAGCGTCACCGTACATTTTTTCTTCTTCCTTCTGTTTTTCTTCATAGTCACGAAGCGAAGTAATCACGTCACGCCACTCTTTATCGTATGTACGAAGAGACTCAAAGGCAGTTTGAAGTTTATCATAGTCATGTTCAAGACGTGTTCGCACAGTTTCAATATCTTTCAAGCGTTCTTGGGGCAAAGCGGTAGGTTCTGTCATAAGTTTTGCAGGGATTTTGTCAACGAGTACTTTGGTACGGGCCTTGGCTGGGCCGAGAAGACGACGAATAGGGCCGGACATAATTATTTTCTCCGAATTGGTTCAATTGCTGACTGCGCCACTATTTTGTGTATTTTGCTCGTATACCTTTTCTTTCTCGTTTACATCTCATATCGCCATCATATCGCAAGCCATTTTCTATCACTACCGTAAATAGACAAGGCATCCTAGATATCTCTGTATGCATGAATCACTCTCGATCTGGGTAAATGCCAGTATGAAACATCATTATGTATGTTTATGTATCATGACTGCGTACAGTTCTAGAATGTACTGTGTAAGTATGAACGTAGGTTCACGACATCATGCCACAGGTTTGATTGATGAGCGTGAAGGTGACCATGCCACCGGGCTAATCGACCCTACAGATGGACAACATGCCACTGGCTTAATCGATCCAGAAGATGGTGGACAGCATGCCACGGGCTTGATTGACGAACTCGGTCCACCTCCCCCTGTTCCAGGTACAAATGAGCCCACATTTGGACCAGGAGGAGAATCACCCTTCCCAAAGGAGCCCACGTTTGGACCAGGGGGCGAATCTCCTTTCCCTCAACTTTTCCCTAGAGGTGGCAATAATGGACCGTTTCCTGGTCGTTTTTTCCCATCAGGTGGTTCCAATGGTGGCTCGTCGTTCCCAGGTCGTAACTTCCCAGGCCTTCCCGGAGGTATGAGTGGAATGAGAAGGGGACAATTGGGATTCAACAACATACGAAACGGTGCCAGAAGCAGTCAACAAGGCGGGAGCAGCAGGCGATTTGGTCTACGGGATAACACAAGAAACACAAGATTCGGTGGCAACGTGAGAATACCGGAGCGGTTTAGAGCGCGTTTCGAACGTCGCTTCGGGGCTCAGAACGGCACTAGGATCGGGAGACCGACCAACCGCTTCAATGGCCAAGTGCTTGGTGGAGCAAACCAGAACAGAAGAAACAACAACTTCAGCGGGCAACGCAGAGCAAGCAACATATTTGGTAATCAGAGAAACCAGAGATTTGGTGCAGGCCAAAGACGCCAGAGCTTCGGATTTCAGCAACAAGGAAACACCCGATTCGGACAGAGATTTGGGTCAGGCACAGCTGGAGGCATCCAAACTGGATCCAGAGGATTCCAAAGGCCAAGCGGTGTCAATAATTTCGGGGCATCTGGCAGTCGCCGTAGAAGTGGGTTCAATTCGTTCAGAAGGCCAAGCGGAATCAACAACTTTGGCGCTTCCAATAGTGGGGGTGGATCTGCCTTCAACAACTTTAGAAGATCCAGTGGAATCAATAACTTTGGAGCTTCCAACGTTGGAAGTCGATCTGTCTTCAACAACTTTAGAAGATCCAGTGGAATCAATAATTTCGGCGCTTCATCCAACGGTGGAAGTAGATCTGCCTTCAGCAATTTCAGAAGATCAAGTGGGTTCAACAATTTCGGGGCCACTAGCGGTGGTGCACCAGCTACCAGAAATGGTTTTGTTCCCAGCGGTATCAGCAGCGGTTTTATGAACAGATTGAGAGCCATGTACGCAAATCGTGGTAGTGCATGAAAAGAATGTGTTGTGTGCATGTGTTGTGGCCAGATGGCGTTTTTTGAAAAGCGCATTACATACAAAATAAAGCTGGATTACAAATGTATTATGATGGCATAGACAGAATAATATTATTGTGTATAAGAGACGTTCAAAACTGAACATCTACAAACTGGCAGTACGTACGTACACGTACACGTACATAATTATGCTATGTACTGTACTGTAGGAACGTATGAATGGTACAATAATTTTGTACTATGTATGTACGTATATGTACAATATACGTATATCCAATGCTATTGGGCTATCCGTTTCGACGACGTCGGCCTCCTCTTCCAGAACCAGATCCGTCAGTGGATTTCCTGTCACGTCTGCCCTTTCGCTTGGAAGGTCGAGCCATCTTCTTCATCAGCCTGCGAATATGCTTATCATTGTTGTGGCCATTTGTCTTTCTTGTGTGAAGTTCCATGCCATAACCGGAGCCAGATCCAGAACCAGAACCAGAGCTGCCATCTGAATCATCAGGAAAGCCAAATGAGCCTCCAGAGCCAAAATTCTCATCATGGTCATGAACGTGACCAGAACCAGAACTAGTGACTCCATCATGTGGCTCTACAGGTGCTACGCCGTGTCCTGAACCGCTATTGTAGTCGATGATATGTTCAGGTGGATGGAATTCAACTGGATGTGAAGTTACGTGGAGGTCAGTATGTGGCTCACTTTGTTTGTGATAGGCAAAAATATGTGAAGGTTCATCCGTGGGGAACGTGGGTGGTGTTGGTGGATGATGCATATTGTAGGCATCATAGACGCCTGAGCCAGAGCCAAAATCGACATCTAGAAATGCATGGCATGCAAGCTACATACTTAGCCAAGATTACCTTTTCAGGTGGTAACTAATTACCAGAATCAATCCAATCCGGTTGCAAGTCCAACTCATGTTCATGTTCATATCTATCTCCGGAGGAAGGCCAGAAGCCTTCATCATCACCACTACCACCATACCAGTACCAATCTCCAGAACTGAAGGTACCATCGTGAGGTATCATGTGTGGTTCATCAATGGATGGTTCCACTTCTAGTTGACCAGAACCTTTATCTCCATAGGGTTCATCAACTGAAGGCTCCATCTCACCAGACCATGACCAATGTTCATTGTTAGATGGGATGTGTACAGATCCAGATCCAGAGCCTATCTCTGGCATAGGATAAACTTCATCAATTGCTGCCATACCATAGCCCATCTCTGGCATAGGATAAACTTCATCAATTGCTGTCATGCCATAGCCTATCTCTGGCATAGGATAAACTTCATCAATTGCTGCCATGCCATAGCCCATCTCTGGCATAGGATAAACTTCATCAATTGCTGCCATGCCATAGCCCATATCTGGCATAGGATAAACTTCATCAATTGCTGCCATACCATAGCCCATCTCTGGCATAGGATAAACTTCATCAATTGCTGCCATGCCATAGCCCATCTCTGGCATTGGATGAACTTCATCAATTGGCAAGCCATTGCCTGAAGCAGGCCAATATGGCGTTTCAGTTGAGGTTTCATGGTGATGGTCTTTTGCATCTTCTGGTGCATTTGTTGAGGTGAAAAACTGCTGGTCAATGAATATCGCATGCTTGTAACTGGCTGGAACATCGGCGGAAGTGTAACCATTCGTTAGGGTAGTGGGTTCAACGTGGCGTAGAAATAGTTGTTGTTGCATGATTGTTTCTAGTGGGAACACGTGGTCTGGGAAGTAAGTATCGGGGTACGCTCATAGTCTGAACTTGAAGAAAACAAGAAACAGCTAGCAAGAAAAAATGAATGCAGATTAATTTCTGAGCCATGATTGCCACTTTGGAGAGCTTGCTTGAAGCACCACCACCACCAGCTGCTGTAAAAGAAAGAATAAAGGCTATAATGTTGTACCTGTATATAACCCATAGCACTTCGCTTGGTCAAAAGTTGAGCCCTGTCATGCGTGTGCAAATGAAAATAGGATGTGGCACCAAACAATAATGGAGGAAATAAATCTACAATACGTCAAAATTGTTATATTTTATTTTGCCTTTTTCAAAAAACGACTAAAATTTCGTAACGATTTGATGCATGTATCCACCTCACTTCCTCATTCGACGGGCTTTGCCATTATTTTTCTGGCCCACAGATCATCTGTACTGAAGTCCTGCACCCCTTTACGTACCTCCATTGCTTAAAGGCGGGGGGTAACGTTAGGGTTCCAGCTAGAATTTTCAAAAATGCACACCACCATTGAATAGAGAATTTTTTTCTGCCCATATGCGTCATATGTTCAAAAGTTGTAGCTATGACCGTTTTTGAGTAACATAGGGTTTTCGACGTCACTTTCCCATAGCTGTGGACTATTGAAATCCCATAGTTGCGTTTTACTACCAATCATCGTGATTGCGCAGTTTATATTCACGCTCTTATGGACCATGATGAAAGGACTATGATCATTCCTATGCTGAAGTCGAATGAAAGGTGGCAGAAAAAAGTGTCCATGGTCATCTGGAACTGTCCATAACCCCTGTTCATAAACTGCGCAATCACCACGACAGACAGCAATAACGCAACTATGGGATTTCAATAGTCCACAGCTATGGGAAAGTGACGTCGAAAACCCTATGTTACTCAAAAACGGTCATAGCTACAACTTTTGAACATATGACGCATATGGGCAGAAAAAAATTCTCTATTCAATGGTGGTGTGCATTTTTGAAAATTCTAGCTGGAACCCTAACGTTACCCCCCGCCTTTAATTTAACATCCTTTTATTTTCATTGCAGCATTACGTACGTCAGTATGTTCCAGTAAATTGGGATAGTACCACGTAGCACCGTAGTGAGTTCACTGTTCAGATCGACAGATTGCTCACAAGAATCCAATAGATGAAAGTGATAATGAAGAAGGAAGCTGGAAAACAAATTTGCGAGATCTTGTCCATGTGATAAGCGCGTTTCTTGAATTCCATGGCGTCGTAATTGGACAGTTCCTGTTCTTCGCCGTTCAACGAGTTGTGATGCTCATGATCCAGCTCGTGAGCCACCGACAACCGCAAAGCTTCCGAATTTACAAGCTTGCGCTCGTGCTTGAGTCTTCTGATAGTTTCCCGCTGAACAAAACACGCCCAAAAGACACAATTATATAGTATTGATGGAGAAAAACGCAAACCAATTAAAACCAATTAGCGATGTTCCAGCTCCACTGACCACTGACTTTTGTCCTATTGTGAGCCTTGATCTTCATCAAATCGGCTGCTTTCTGAAGCTCTGTACTCACGAAAGCGTACTCAATAAGAGTGAAGAATATGTTCAAGATGCAGATGCCCATCCAGAGATCGATAGCCTACAGTGCAAAACGCCCCATTATGTATACAGTACATGTTTCTACGTACAATACACCAGTGTCCATTTTCCCATCTCCTTACTTTTGCATAGGAAACTTGAGGTAGGGAGCTATGCAGTCCGGCCGTCATTGTGGTAAGGGTTAAGAGGGTGGTCACACTGATGGCGATTCTGGCAGGGGCAGCGTGAGGGTCAATCCAAAATGAAATCCATGAGATGGCCACGACCAGCATGGACGGCACAAAAGTTTGAGTGATATGGAAGCCCAAACGGCGTTGCACTTGGAACATAATCTCGATGCAGCTATAGTCGGCTATAAAAGAAAAAGGACGAGCTCTTCACAAGATGCGCTTGTTCGGGTATATAACCAAACGCACTCCACCGCAATGAGTGGGAGTGCACACTGCACAGCACAATACCCAGTACACACAGTACAACACATTCTTACACACTCGATGTGGCTTGCTCAAACTCGTTGTGTTCCGTGAAATTTGCCAGGCATGTGTGATGAGAGATTTCCTTGAGGCTCATTTCTGGCAAGTAAATATCCGGATTGTAGCGCACAGGGTGCTCCTTCATCCAATGAAATTCAAGCTCGGACTTCAGGTAGGAGTAGCTCATCATTCGCACCTTGCACACTTGCGAATCTTTTGGGTACAGCTGCAAGTCTTGAGGGCAGTAGAAATTACCGGACACCCTGAGAAATATACACGTTTTATTATTTATTATGTATGTAAGTGAATTCATTTTGCTGTTCGTTGCTATTGATGTCATCCTTTATTATATTAACCGTATCGAATAAAAGACCAGTCCGTGTGGATAAATCCTCATGAGGTTATTTGGCTTCGTGAGAGAATGTGAAACGGTCTTTTTCGAATTGGAGAAGTACAAATCCGGTGTCCATATCTGCTTGATTAGAGCACGATCTGAAATCGTCAAATATCGAGTCGCGTTGTGTATGAGACGGCTGTCGTTCCACATCTGAGACAGGTACATGTCGACTTCGAAGGCCTTAGAATGAAGACGATTAATAGTTATAGTTATATTAGGTACCATGCATATTATATTGCGTGCCTCGTGAAAGCTATTATAAGAAATATGGGCCTACGGTAAATAGAAAATATGGGCCTACGGCAAATAAAAAAAAGATGCATACCATTTTTGATGCTGATATTTCCGAAATGCTCTCGATGAAAACGCCGACTTTGACCATGGCAGGATCACCTGTAAAAAAATCACAATTTCAACCAATTAGGATATGCAATTCCCCTACAGTAATAATAGTGTACTTTACTTACTTATAGACGTACGCAGGCACAACGTATTATACAGGGTGTTTCATAATATACTCGCCGGATGTTTGTGCTTATATCTCCCCACCGGAGTGTCACATTCGAATGCGGTTTTTTGCGTTGAATAGCCAAGGCTTCAATGTTGGTGCAGCCAAAATTTCAGCTTTCTAGGCCAACAGGAAGCGGCTCAAATAGCTCGATTTGCAAAGCGTCAATTTTCACACATTTTTGCAGGCGGCGAGGTACAGATCGGCTCCGGTTTTTCTCTCCCCAGTTTACCTAACCCAGTTCTCTCCTTATTAAAAAAATAGTTTTCCTTCCGCAGTATTCCCCTCCCCAGTTTTTATCTGGAGCACAAGTTTCGGTAGAGTTTTCCATCTCCATGCCATTTCTCTTGCAGATTCGAACTTAGCAAGCAGTGTTACAGCCAAAATTCGGTCATCCAAGCTTTTCCTTGGGACGCTGATGCCATTGTGATCATCAGTCTATCAGTCTATCTTCGACAAGACTGCTCAAAAATGCATAAAAGTTAGCGTGGAATGGTGAACAGACTTGAAAGAGCGAGAAAAAAGCGAAAAATGCAAATCCGTTGCCCCGCCTCAGTGCCCTGCCTCCGTTTTGCGCCAAAAAAGGCGCCGCAACTTTGACCGCTTACAGCGCCATGACAATGCAACCTAGGAAGCTAAAATTTTGGCTGCATCAACGTTGAAGCCTTGGCTATTCAACGGAAAAACCGCATTCGAATGTGACACTCCGGTGGGGAGATATAAGCACAAACATCCGGCGAGTATATTATGAAACACCCTGTATTATCACATTATAGTGTGTAGCCGTTGCTCTCTTCACCTGGATCTTTCTTCCACGCATCAGCTCGATACGGATTGTACTGTTTATCCTTGAGGATCGCCAGTAATTCTCGTAAACTTGGAGGAGCATCCGCCCTATGTAAAAAAGCAAAGAGTTGACCGACAAAAACCGATAATAAATATGGAGGATGACATTACCTGACCAATGACACTGCTATTGATAGCCACAAGCAGAAAAGAGATTTATGGCACGACATTTTCAAGTTGCAATGCCACTGCCATCCTCATTGTAGCCTTGACGACAACAATGTGCAATTATTTATGTACGATGCAAGCGACGCGTGAAATAACTCGCCACTCCGTATTGAAGGCTACTGGTCTGTGAAAAGCAGGACAAGCAGGGTGAAAGCCAAAGCAATCACGGTTCACCGAGAGAATGTCGGGTTTTAATGCCGTAGAATAAATTTTCGGGTGGATTGCGTGGACATTTCCATGCAAATTTATTTCACGTTGGCAAATACGTATCTACGCTGCACGACATTGAAGACCATTGCATTCTCTCGGGAAATCGACCTCTTTAGGCCTTGTTTGCGCCGCTTTTGCGCACAGACAAAAAGTTGGCGCTTTTATTAGGCTCGTCGATATTGTCGTAACTCGAGCGCAATGCCCTTTACGATGCACGTATTACGTATGCAATGTGCGTGCATAAGCATTAAACGGCGATACGACATATTTGCGATCGCACAACGCGTATGTTAAGCAGCGACAGCTGTTAGCATAGTTTTGGGCAGGGCATAGTACTGTAATGCCGCGTTTATAACCCCCGGGGGTTAATAAAACGTTAGTGGCCGATTAGGGGGGTTATATACGGGGAGGGGTTATACACGGGGTGGGGTTATATACGAAGGCATTTTGCAACAGCGCCCAATATGAGGTTTTTTGACCTCCTGAGCTCATTTTTGACCTTATTTGGGGTGTTTTCTGAAGTAATAACCTGAAACCTGATAAAAACTGACTCATAACATCTCAGAAATTGCCAAAAGTAACCTTTTTCAAGAAGGCATACTTTTGTTCGTCAGGTAGAAAGTGTAAGGAAAGCTGTCAGATGTGGTGATTGATTATGCACTAAAACGAAGTAAAACGGTGTTTTATTAGAGTTTTCTATGCAAAAACATTGATTTTTATTCGTCTTTCGCGGTTTATGGTAGGGGGTTATATACGAGGGCAAATGAGCTTAGTGGCCGATCAGGGGGGTTATATACGAGGGGGGTTATATTCGAAGGGGGTTATAAACGCGGCATTACAGTATTCATTTGTATATGAGACTGAACGTTCGGCGGTAGTACACACACATTATTTAGTACTGTAGGTACCTCCCAAGTAGCAGAAAAGAAAAGCACCGACTGCTACCGTGTTGCACTCAGTTTCGATTGACGGCGAGGCAGTAAACAGCTTTTAGGTTGTCTGGCAGCTTCTGGTTTGGGCTTCGCAAAGCAGGCCAGGAATAATTGAGATAAAGAGTTTCGTTCTGCAATCACTATGCACTGCAAAAGTATAAGGTACGTGTACACGTACCTTATACTTTTGCAGTGCATAGTGATTGCAGAACGAAAGTGATTGCATAGTGATTGCAGTGCATAGTGATTGCATAGTGTACACACGTACCTACCAACATACGATGAAATACGTAGTACAATATTCGTCTTCCGAAACAATGAAGATAAGTTGCTGTTCTCTTCGCTTCTGTGCGCAGCAGGAGAAAGTTTCTCTGCTGCTGTACGTCTTGCGTGGGTTTGGGCCTGAGGCATTTTAATCTCTAATAAACTGGAACAAAAATTATTTTAGGAGCACTGCAATAAAAAATTTTTTGGTATCTATGTACATGTGTATGTGGTAGTTCAACCAATAAAACTGGCCTGGCCCATTAGTCTATTGACATACTAAAATTAACGACAAGCAATGATACTGGCTCAGTAAGGACAAGTCAATCACCAAATGGAGCACTTTGTCACTGGGTTCATTACGGAGCCCTTTGGGCAAGAGAAAGCTTGAGCAAATTCCGGCAAGTTCTGCAACGTGCCGATCACCCTGTACATATCCGGGGAGTGAGCACCGGTTAGGACCGCATTTCGCAACGCTTGCGGACTCGTATTCCCGCACCAAAAAGAGGCAAAACTCAGGAAAAACACCTGGTCCATGCTGAGCCATTGCAATCCTGGCAAGCGCGCTTCTTCTCCGTAGAGAAACGTGTGAAATTTATAGGCAAGAAAGGCGACCTTCAGTCCGCCCAAGTCCGCGATGTTTTCGGTGACCGTCGCAGCTCCGTTTATGCACAGGTGCAGCTGCGGGTAGCAGAATCGACCAAACTGGTCCACCAGACATTTGGTCCGATTCTGAAAGGCAGCTCGCGACGCTGCGGACCACCAGTTGTGTAAATTTCCGGCAGCGTCATACAACGAGCCAGACGTATCAAATCCATGCGTCATTTCGTGTCCGATCACAGCTCCCATGGCACCAAAGTTCACTGCTTTCGGGTAGTCAATGGAGTAGAAGGGGACTTGGAGCTCTCCAGCTGGGATTGTAAGTGAGTTCCCAGGCGCCGAATACCACGCATCCGTGGCAGATGGTGGACCACCGAACTTTGCTCGATTGTATGGTCTCAAGAGTGATAGAAAGTTCTGCTGCACGGCCCAGCCCCTCAGCTGCAGATTTACCATCGGCATGCTTGCGATGGAGCTCAGCTGGCCAGATGGAATGTGTAGTTGGTCGTAATAGAGGTTTAGAGCTGTATCGTTTAGAATCCAGTCGGGATAGGCGATGTTAGAATTCATGGCAATGGCTTTTCTAATAGCAGCCATCTTGGTATTCTCATCCATCCAATCTAACTGCAGAACCATGCCTTCGAAAGTTGCCAAAATGGACTGCACCATCTCACGCATATCTGCTTTGGTAGACTTCGACTTGTTGAAAAAATGATCCACAAACACTCTTCCAGTGGCAAAGCCCAAGCCGGGTAAGGCAAACCTGCCCTTTATGTACGCTATACAAGTCTGCCATTGAGGCTGGGGCTTGGTGTTTCCAGTGAGCACAGCTGATAGGTTTTGGAGGGCATTTCGATACTCGTAGCTCAGGTATGGCAAGGAATACTTTACCAGTCGCCAGATCAAATAATTTTGGACGATCTTGGGATTTGTGGAGTGCAGCAAGTTGGAAATGGTCTTCATGAAGCCAGGTGACATCATTTCCACATGGAAGGATGGCTCGTTCACATATGAAATCATCTGAGCGGGCAAGAGTTCAGAAAGAAACTGGCGCCATCGGAATGTCGGAATCTCTGATTGCAGTTTGCTCATGTTCCACCTGTCCACATTGAATCCAGCAATGGCAACTGCTCGTGCAATTTTTCGCTCAAAGTTCAGGATGTTCTTTGCATCCTGTTCCAAGTTGACCATCGCTTTTGGATCCGCTCCCATATCCCTAAGCAGTAAACTGGCAGTAGTGCGTATAAGTTTCAGGTAGGCCGTCATGACGTTGCCATACAAGGTGTCATTGAGATAGTACTGAGCGGCGAAAATACCCAGGCCAAGTGGTAACATGCCTCCACTGATTTGTAGTATGGATTCAGTTGAATTCAGGTCGTATGCATAGGCATAGGTAAAAACCATGGTGTCGATGCCGTACAGTCGCTTTACCCTTGCAACCACAACCTCTGGCTGGAATGTTCCATTTGACGATGGCGTCCAACTGGGCTGCAAGATGGGCCAAGAGCCCACGCCGTTAGTTTTGTCCGCAAGAAAGCTCAGGATTGGCCTTCCTTTGAGCTTTTCTCTTTTCTGGACGTCCATGCACAGGTCGTAAGCGAGCTTGAGCTTTCGAATGGCTGGCAGAGTTGAGTTGCTGCTTGTGTCAATGCTGTTGAGAGCAGTCCTCGTGTTTTCGGACACTCGCTCCCTGACTGCGGAGTAAATGCTGTAACTGGGCTGGTCCGCAGGCAGCGGGTGGTTGGCGGCCCAAGTGTCACAGGCATACAACAGTCAATTCAGCCAGATATTTGCATTGCAATGGCGGAGGAGCTACGTTATGTGTACGTTACGTTACCTATGCATTACTGTAATGATTCGTGTATAACCCCATGGGGTTGTCAAAAAATTAGTGGCCAATTTGGGGGGTTATATACGAGAGGGGGTTATACACCAAGGGGGGTTATACACGAGTGCATTTATCAAAAGTGGGGTTTAGAGCCTATTATTTTTTCCGCCTCGGTAATTTAGGCTTGTTTGTACTCTTTATGACATGGCAGATGCTTCAAAATTGCCTGACAAGACAATTACAGTTTCTGTTTTAGCTAGAAAACGCTAAAAAACGCCTCTCCATGCTAGCACAACCTTCAATTTCTACCGATTTTTGCATGCTTCGTGTATAACCCCCCTGGGGTTATACACGAGTGCAATTGACGTTAGTCGCCGATTTGGGGGGTTATATACGAGGGGGGTTATACACGAAGGGGGGTTATACACGAGTCATTACAGTATTTTTGTTCAGCCAGAGATTTGCATTGAAGATGGGAGGAGCTCGTTTGTACACACACGCTACCCATGCAAATGGCAGTGGACTGCAAGACCCTACCCCGAGCTACCCAGAGAAGCGGATGAGAAAATGGAGAGCTACCCCGTCACCTCATGGAGAGAAACGTAAGTATACATATACAGGGTGTCCCATAATAAACTCCGGGGTATCCGCGCTTATAACTCTCGAGTTAAAGCTCAGATTTTAATGCGGTTTTTTTTCCTATCATGTAGCCAAGGCTTCAACTTAGATACTTGCAAAATTTCATCTGCGTAGCTTCATTGGTTATGGTTTTATCGGCCTTCAAAGTTTTGGCCCCGTTTTTGCAGGTTTTCCCTCAGTACTGTAGAATTGCGGTTTTAAGATAATCCAAATTTGTATTTACGCTTCCACACTTTGGACTGACGACCACGCGTCAAGTTCTCTTGCCAAGTGGATTGCTATGAACCACTGAGAGCAAAATTGGCAGGGGTTGATAGTAACTATGCCAGAAAATGTGCCGAAATTTGTTTATTTGGGGGAAAAGTCCATAGAAATTGGGGGCTTAGAGAATGTAGCTGTTTTGGACCAGTTCTAATTGAAGTAGAATAATGAAATTTTGCCTGCCTCTAAGTTGAAGCCTTGGCTACATGATGCAAAAAACCGCATTGAAATCTGAGCTATAGCTCGAGAGTTATTACCGCGGAAATCCCCGGATTTTTTTATGGGACACCGGACACCCTGTACTTCTACGTACATTCGGACCTGCCCTTTTGTACAGTACTGCAAGCACACAGTCTATTGCTAATGCTATCCAACTGGCCGTACGGACTGTAAGAATAAAAATTCTCGCAAGGATCCGCGCTGCGATTCATGGTCGAGAGAATATTTTGCGCCGCAGCGCGCCATCCAGCGCTGTAATTTGTGGGTGGCGACAGGGAAGTCGAAGTAGCGGTGGTTGACGAAGACGACGAAGATTGGTGGTGATTGGTTGAAGCTGCTCGAAGCGCAAAAACGATCGTCGTGACGAATAAAGCGACACTGGCGGCGGCGAAGAAAAGCAGCAGAATAGTCAGAACTCGCAGCTTGATCTTGTGGCTACTGTTGACCATCTTCAACTCGTCGGGAGGGGAGGAGAATAATTATTGATGAGTAGGCCTATAGTCCAATCTGGGTCAGAGAAAAGAATTGCAGCTTTGCTTCGCGTGGTGAGTAGGTACTAGGTAGGTTGTAGAGGCGGAAGGGAAGGCAATCCCAAAAAGAAATCTAAAACAAAAGCCACAATAACTTTCTTGCATAACAATGGCCTGAAGATCGTATTTCATTCGAGAGAAACAGGCAGTTACGGAAGCGCGCGGCTAAAATAAATGCCACCGAAGGCGCTAAAGAGAATCGGTAGCAGGCGCAACAATGCTTCAAGGTTAAAAATTCGCTTCGCTCGTCCCTTTTACACAGCGTAAGATAAAATAAAACCAAAAGTCGTGTAAAGTAGTTTATCTGTGCCGGAAATTTGCTGTCGATGGCAGGAAGAAAAGGAGCCAAAATGGTGCAAAGCGTGATTTGTTTGTACCATCACCATCCGAAAGCAGGGGATGTGTGCGCTTTTGAATTTGGAAGTGATTGTGGCCTCGCATTGAGTTTCGGTAGGTGAAACAGTACGCTCGTTACGTTTAATAGTACATCTACCAAGGATAAATACGTCAGGTTGAGGTTGATATAGCCTGTGAGTGGAAATTGCCGATAAAGCAAACAAAGTTTTTTGTTTGCCTTGTCGATCAACAAGCGTTCATTCAACCGGAAGCAACGGTATCACTTCTCTGCTGTAGGCCACCGTAGACTTTACTCTGTGTACGAATAAGCTAACGGCCTAAACCATCCTCACGCAGATTGCAGATGATGAGACACTGACACTGCATACGTATGATGTACGTACGTATTGTACGTACGTACATTACATACACACTGCACGTTACGTTCTGCGTGCGAACTGCAGATCTGCATGCGCATTGCGCATTCTCATGTGAACTTGAATAATTAGCAAAACTTGTCGCCTTTTCGTGGGAAAAAGTTGAACATAATGCGTACAGTGTACGTACGTTCGTACAGTGGTTAAATGTACGTACATTGGCGTTGACTGAGCCACTGCACCCAATATTTTTGTTGTCACAGCAAAAGTGGCTAAATTATAATTATGCAATAGAAAAGAAAAGTGGGCGCTGTGTCATCGATGTTCGAACGAACACCAATAAAATCTGCGCTAAATGCCTTGTCATTTCAACATACAAAATATCAAATTTGATTATTTCTGCCATGTCAATGTTTCTCACGCACCTTAGAGTTCGGATATAAAATAATACAGTAGCGTACCGTCATGCCGCGTTCACCATACAGGTGGACGTATGTACATGGTGTCCGTACATGGTGGACGCGGCATCAAGAACTACCTACATACAGTTCAATTTTCAAAGGAATTCATTGTCTTCACCGCCGCCAAGCCTATGCAATGCAGCGTCGATACAGGTTAAAGTTTCCTTGCCACTGGAACTGACCCTGGGCTACGCGGACACAATCGGGCCTTGGAAACAGGTGGCTTTTCCGGGCGATCTCTAGCAGGTGCTGCAAGCCAGACATGGTGTTGGTGGCGAAATCCCGCAGAAGATGTGCCGGAGCCTCAGACTGACACACCTCGCTGTACACCGGAACACTGCAGCTGACGAGACAGTCGAGCATGCTATCAAAAGTGTAAAGAAAAAAATGTGCAGCGTTGTGCCACACCTTGGTCCAACAAAGTGTGGGAAAAGGAAAGAGAAATTTTGCTTGTGGCCCAAAGCCTTACTATATGAGATGGTGAACTTACAGTATGAATGGGGGTACATACAGTACATAGGTACAGGATATTTCCTTTGGATATAAATATTGTTTAGGGTTTATATTATAACTTGGGATTTGGGAACCAGATAATAAGTTCAAGCCGCTGAAAATTTTTTTGCAGACACCCAAGAGCCAAGAATGTGCCTAGCCGTTGTAAAATTTCGTTCCGAACGAAACTCTATTGTATTTACTTATACCTCCTATGGTTTCCAAGTTTGTGACCCCCCAAACGACATTTTCAATCCAAAATGAAACACCCTGTATTATCAGCAGGATTCCAAGTATGCTATGCTCTCACAAATTAACTTTAGACTAACTGTGAAGCAATGTCTGGTAAATGTGTACAATATACTTACGTATGTACTTACTTGCACACGCAACTGAGCAAACGTCTGAAGCTCACAAAGTCAGAAGAAGGTCGCTTCATTGGGAGCACAATGCGATTGTTCATCCGCTGCATCTTCACAGGGTCTCCGCAGTAAGCGCATCGCTGCATCAGCACTGGTTTGGCCGAGTTGTAGCAGTCGGTGTAGTTGAGAAACTCTGAAACATCATCTCCACAGGTTGCATTGCAGCTGGACGCACGTTGAGGAAGAGAATGGGTGGTTTTTTTAAAATATGCGAGAAAGTATAACAAGTCGTTGCAGGTATGCACTGTAGGTATGTAGAGATGAGCCGAGACTCTTGGTCTCGGTCTCGGAATCTCGGTCATTTTTCGCGATCCCGATCTCGGTCTCGGTCTCGGCTTTAGAATTTTCAAATTCTCGGTCTCAGTCTCGCAACTTTGAGCTTTGCGCCTGTTAGGCGAAGCCGAGACCAGATTCAAATCGTGATTTTGCAAGCAATTTTATGCATTTCTGCTGAGATTTAGCCCGCCTGTCGTGAATAAATTTCTTCTGCAGGGCGATTTGGCTATGTAATGTAGGGAAAAAGCACCTATCGCTACACTGTTATCAGTTATAGCCATTATTATTTTTGGGGTGTAAAAAAACGACCATCAGAACAAAACAAGAAAGAAGTTTCTTGGACCGCATGGTATGCAGTCGGCCCACAGTCCGACCGCGGTCTGACTGCGGTCTGATCACGGTCCGACCATGGTCTGACCGCGGTCTGCCTGCGGGCCAATAATTTTCTCCTTTTCCACTGGCGCTTCTACTATTAGGTTCCAATCAGACTGTGGGCGGACCGCGGTCGGACCGCGGTCGGACTGCAGTTGTACTGCAGTCGGACCATGGGTGGACTGAGGTCAGACCACGGTCGAACTGTGGGTGAACTACTGATGGACTGTACGGCCACACCCCGGTCAGACTGAGGGCCTACTGTGTGCCGTGCGGTTCCGGGCGTATTGCAGCTGGTAAGTTTTTGTACCAATACTCAGTCTCGGTCTCGGCAAGATTTTCCCGATCCTGATTCTAAGTCTTCGGTCTCAGTCTCGTTTTCAGCAACAATCCAGTCTCGGCCCATCTCTAACTGTAGGTACCACACAGACACAGTACCTTCATGACGCTCAATGCAAAGAAAGTTCAGAGACTTGAAGGTGACCATCACTTTGTCGCTTAGTTCTTCAGATGCTTCACATCCCTCCATGCAAGTCTTCGCGTCCACTTAAGCTCTGTGGAAAAACGAGGCGTTCAGAAGCAGGGACAATCATTAGTCTCACTCAGACAATTTTTGTTCTACCTGCAAATTTTTTCGAATGCCGATTTCTGCAGAAGGACGTCGTTGAAAATTCCAGATTGCATCGCGGCTTTCTTATAGTCTTCACCCATATCTGAGACCATAGTCTGTGCACACATGTTGAAGCAAAAGAGTTCCACTTGACGCTTGCTGAAACTAATCCGCCCTGCTTCAACCCGTGTAACGAATCTGAGCTTTGTGTAACCCTCTTCGAACATAACCCCCTCGTGTACCCCACCCCTATGTTGGTATTTGGCGACTAGTAACACATTTTATCTCCCCGGCGGGGCTGTACACGAAGCTTTACAGTATGATTTATATATGTATTTTTATATTGCGTGCCCCGCTCTGAGGTGTCTGTCTGGTGGTAGTATTTGCACCCTTCTAAACAGTTGGAAGACGTTGTTTGTTACTTTCGATGCATCTTCAGAGTTTTCGTTGCATCTAGTAATGGAAGGGGTTCAATAATTCCATTGATATCTCCTTCCACAATATCAAGATCCATGGAAGAGGCTTGAAACACAACGAATACATTGTACCGGCTGTTTCACGAAAGCTGTAACCTCTAAAATGCTCATAACTTCTGAACCAATGCACGAATTTCGACCAAATTTTTTTTAATAGAAACTTGAACACATACCTGACAAGCATGCAAAATTTCATTGGTGGGTCTTAAGTACGAAGAGAATTATGAAGCCTCAAACATTGGGTGTCAAAATCGGCAGTGGCGAGAAAAGCGCTCGATTTTTGAAGTCCATACGAAAGGAAGTATTGTATGCTTTTCCGCCCCATTCCAGCATCCATTCGGACTTCTGCAGCATACAATGCCAAAACATAAAGGGAACATTGCCGCCATCCCTATGAACATGCTTGAAAAGAATTTTTTTCAGAGTTTTGAAGACGGTTGCACAAGTGCAGGAGAACGAAAACGGGCACATCGAAAAATAGGACCTGAAAAGGCGTCGCTTGTTCTCTCACTAATAGTGCATGTACATTAATGAAATTTTGCATGCTTGTCAGGTATGTGTTCAAATTTCTATTTAAAAAAATTTGGTCGAAATTCGTGCATTAGTTCAGAAGTTATAAGCGTTTTAGAGGTTACAGCTTTCGTGAAATACCCGGTACATTCATGCCATAGGTGTTACGTCATGTTTACTTTTCAATAATTCCATTTTCTCCCTCACTGTGATGGACTTGTGTAGAGAAGCACCAGCTAATCATAAGTAGCAAAGGTACGGTAGAAAAATGCATGATCTTTTCTGCGGCGGGTGATCCCAGAAACTGGCCACAACAAAATGCCAGCCGAATTTTTCTCCACCGTCAATACTGATCCGATGCCGCCTTGGCCTGACTCTTGCTATGAATACGAACACTCATTTTGCTCAAGTTTACATTTTGTTCTGTGTGTGTCCTGTCCTTGTTCGTTGGATGTTGATATTTAAGCAGAGAAGTTGCAATATTGTGTTTCACACGCTAAAGTCACTGAACGTAATGTACATTAAAGGGGAACTTTGGGCGGAAAGTTCGGGGTAAGCCTGCATGGATCATTCGATAGAGCTTGAAAAATGCTTCAAAACGCGCCAGTCCCATCCCTATGTGTTTAACTGCGCAATTACACACGGTTTTTGGCTTCCCATGCCACAGGCAGTGAAGATACAGCAAAACTTTATACAACAAAAATGTAGAACTCAACGTGGAGCATATGGTATGGTAGCAAAATTATGCCGATTGGTGTAATGGTTAGCGAGGTACATGCTCTCGCGTGCATTTTCCCGTTCACAGATCAATTTTTGCCTCTAACTCAAGAACGACGCAACGTAGAGGGATGCGACTTGGTGCGTTTTGAAGCATTTTTCAAGCTCTATCGAATGATCCATGCAGGCTTACCCCGAATTTCCGCCCAAAGTTCCCCTTTAATAAAACCTCCGTGCGTAGTGCACTTATCGACCCAGTGGCCGGTACCACACAGTGCTTACACTGCTTAGTCATGTATTTTTGGATAAAAATTTATTCAATAGATTAAGAAAAGGTCCACGAAAGAGCGGGGCAGCCCAGTATGGGGGCCTGAAACCGGCTGATCTCCGATTATCTCTCCTGAAAAAGTTATGTAAGATGCGACAATTCCGACCCTTCTGCGCTTAACCGTTCGCGAGATACGGCCGCTCAAGTTTGGCCAACTTTAGTGACACTTTTTTACCACTGAATTTTCGGACCTTCCTCGCATAAACGGCCATATCTCGGCAACCAGTAGGGGTTTTCGCATGCGGTTTTTTTTGTTCAACTTTACATTCTTCGCGGAATTACATACATTTCGAAAGAAATTTTTAACCCCTACCGTAATCGAGATATTAAGACAAACGTGGTGTCGATTTTTTGAAAATTGGCAACTTTAGGGTCCAACTTTGACCAAAGATTGCCAATCGCAGCAACGGTGTACAGAGACGGCACCTAGCTCATTGTATAGCTCAGCTCTTGCTCTTTCGAATGGTATATGCCATGTCCATTCCGGTGAAGAAAATTTTTAAATTACAGGCTGTTTTGTCGAATGTGCGATTTGAAGGTATTTAAGCATATTGAATTTGATGGCATTTAAGGCATTTAAGCGTATTAACGATGCGATTTTTCAAATCTACATCAAATTCTACACCAGGTCGGTTCTTTGATTTTGGCCTATCTGAAAGCAAAATAGGCCAAAATAGACAAAGTGTTGCCGCACTCAGTACTGCAAAAGTTCACTGTAGCAGTTGGCACCTGGACTCAAGGCGAGTTGCGTAGTTTGCATGTACTTCTGCTAAATAGGAGTACACGAAGCGTGGACAGAAATCCGCATTTGTAAATATATTTTACGCAATGCGCCTTGAGTTCAGGTGCCAACTGCTATTGGCCAGACTATAAGATGGCAGTTAGCCTGAACTCAGAAGGAACTCAAAAGTTCGCCAAAACTGCACACCTTTCAATGTCTATTTGTTGTTGTAATAAATTTTTGGTGGAAATTTGAAAATAACAAATAACCTACCTGGTGTAGAATTTGATGTAGATTTCAAAAATCGCATCGTTAATACGCTTAAATGCCATCTTAAACCTTCAAATCGCATATTCGACAAAACAGCCTGTAATTTAAAAATTTTCTTCACCGGAATGGACATGGCATATACCATTCGAAAGAGCAAGAGCTGAGCTATACAATGAGTTAGGTGCCGTCTCTGTACACCGTTGCTGCGATTGGCAATCTTTGGTCAAAGTTGGGCCCTAAAGTTGCCAATTTTCAAAAAATCGACACCACGTTTGTGTTAATATCTCGATTACGGTAGGGGTTAAAAATTTCGTTCGAAATGTATGTAATTCCGCGAAGAATGTGAAGTTGAACAAAAAAAACCGCATGCGAAAACCCCTACTGGTTGCCGAGATATGGCCGTTTATGCGAGGAAGGTCCGAAAATTCAGTGGTAAAAAAGTGTCACTAAAGTTGGCCAAACTTGAGCGGCCGTATCTCGCTAACGGTTAAGCGCAGAAGGGTCGGAATTGTCGCATCTTACATAACTTTTTACGCGCCTTCGAACGAGCTAGGTTTCGTCGAAATCGGAGATCTGCCGGTTTCAGCCTTTGCCCCGCTCTTTCGTGGACCTTCTCTTAAAACCTACACTCTACTGTACCATACGTAAAAAGTGAGTAAAATAAAACAAAGCAGAAGAAACTTTATGAAGCCAACTTTGCCATTCCTCCTGAGTTCCTATTCACCGCTAAGTCTTTGCAATTCAGCGTCGATGCAGGTTAAGTTTCCTTGCCACTGGAACTGACCCTGGGCCACGCGGACACAATCGGGCCTAGGCCACATGTGGCTCATCCGGTTGGTCTCCATCATGTGCTGCACGCCTGACATGGTGGTGACGGCAAAATCCCTCAGTAGGTGTGCCGGAGCCTCAGAATGACACACTTCGGTGTACACAGGAACACTGCAGCTGACGTGACAGTCCAGCATGCTATCAAAAGTAAAGAAAAAAGTGTGCTGTGTCATACCTTGGTCCAACAAGTGTGGGGAAAAGAAAGGAGAAATTATGCCAGTGCTCATGCATTGCCTCATATGTACTGAAGGGTACCTGAACCTACCGATGTAAGCTGATGATAAGCTAGTATGTAGCTATACTACCCTACACAAGCCAACACCCAAGCAGGCTTACATACAGGAATCTTACTTAGCTTGATGTGGGAGTGTATAGCCCCTCCCACACCCCCGCCCCCTCCCCAATGCACAGCCCCATAAGACCTTTCAATTTTTGCATAAGGGGCTATGCACCGGTAAATAGGGGTACATAATACTATCAGGACTACCACTGTATGTTCTCACCAATCATAATTTGAGAATGACTGTGAAGCGTCATTGTCTGGTTAATGCGTACAATATAGGCTACGTCTTACTTGCACATGCATCTGAGTAGGCGTCTCATGCCCTCCAAGTCAGAAGAAGGTCGCTTCATTGCCAGCATTTTGCGATTGTTCATCCGCTGCATCTTCACAGGGTCTCCGCAGTAAGCGCATCGCTGCATCAGCACTGGTTTGGCCGAGTTGTAGCAGTCGGTGTAGTTGAGGAACTCTGAAACATCATCTCCGCAGGTTGCATGCAGTGCAGCTTTTCAAAATACATAGCTGGTTTTTGAAAATATGCGAGAAGGCATAAAACAAGTCGTTGCAGGTATAGGTAGGTGCCACACGCACAGTGTACCTTCATGACGCTCAACGCAAAGAAAGTTCAGAGGCTTGAAGGCGACCATCAGTGTGTCACTTAGTGGAGACGCTTCACATTCCTCCATGCAAGTCTTCGCATCCACATAAGCCCTGTGGAAAGATGAGGCATTCATTCATAAGCAGGGGCAATCGATAGTCTCAGACACACTTTTTTGCTGTGTTCTAACCTGCAAAGTTTCCCGAATGACAATTTCTGCAGAAGGACGTCGTTGAACATTCCAGATTGCGACGCGGCTTTCTTATAGTCTTCACCCATAACTGAGACCATAGTCTGTACACAGCTGGTCATGCAGAAAACTTGACGCTTGCTGAAACACATGCGCCCTACCAACTTACCGTATTTACCGGTGCATAGCCCCATGGGGGTATGCAAAAATTGAGAGGTCCCATATGGGGGTATGCATAAGGGGGGGGGGGGGGGTTATACATTGGGGGGGGGGGGAGGGGTTATGCATGGGGCATTTTTTATGTTTTTGAGAGGTGCGCAGAGGAATATTTTTTAGGTCAAAAGCACGTGTTTTAGGGCATAATTGAGGTCAAAACACGGTTATTCTAGTACAATAGACCCCCAAGCAGGCTTATAGGCATCTTAGCTTAGTGTGGGAGTGGCTATGGGTACTATATGACCAGCTTACATAGGTAGGTTCAGTACTGTACAGTACATACTGTATATGGGGGTATGCAATATGCATAGGGGGGGTGGGGGTTCTGCATTGTGAATTTGTTATGTTTTGCCAATATGGGGGTATGCATGGGCGGGTTATGCCGTGGGGGGGGGGGTTATCTACCGGTAAATACGGTATGCACATACGAGTGTCATGTTATAGCAGTTCATATTTTATTTTATATTGCGTGCCCGCTCTAAAAATGTGTCTGTCTGATGGTCGCATATTTCATTCTTCTATTTGAAACGTAGAGGACATTGTTTGTTACTTTCGATGCATCTTGAGAGTTTTCATTGCATCCGGTAGTGGAAGAAGGGGTTCAATAAGACAGGTTCCATTGATATCTCCTTCCACAATGTCAAGACCCACGGAAGAGCCTTGAAACACAACAGGCTGTAGAATAATTTAAAATACTAAACTGATAACAATGCATGGCACCACAAGCAAGAACATCAAAATTAGGTCGACACGTTACGGTGTTTAGCAGGTAGTACATACGATTGTACGTACATAGGCCTACATACTCCTAATAACATCAAGGTGGTAGACGCGCCAGCAGAACCTCGAGAGGTACATTGTTTTGTACAGTACATTTACATATTACATATTGGCACATACGCAATGCATAGATTTTACTCCATCTATTGAATCCCATTTCTCACCTGGATGGGCTTGTGCCGAGAAGCACCAGCTAACCATAAGTAGCAAAGGTACGGTAGAAAAATTCGCTGGCATTTATGAGCAATACGTTATTTTGGTTTTTTGCCATGTACTTCGTTCAGTTACGTCTGTCATGATGCAGCGAATTTTACTACCGTACCTTTGCTACTTATGGTTAGCTGGTGCTTCTCGGCACGGCCCATTCCAGGTGAGAGAAATGGGATTCAATAGTATGGAGTAAAATCTATGCATTGCGTATGTGCCAATATGTAATATGTAAATGTACTGTACAAAACAATGTACCTCTCGAGGTTCTGCTGGCGCGTCTACCACCTTGATGTTATTAGGAGTATGTAGGCCTATGTACGTACAATCGTATGTACTACCTGCTAAACACCGTAACGTGTCGACCTAATTTTGATGTTCTTGCTTGTGGTGCCATGCATTGTTATCAGTTTAGTATTTTAAATTATTCTACAGCCTGTTGTGTTTCAAGGCTCTTCCGTGGGTCTTGACATTGTGGAAGGAGATATCAATGGAACCTGTCTTATTGAACCCCTTCTTCCACTACCGGATGCAATGAAAACTCTCAAGATGCATCGAAAGTAACAAACAATGTCCTCTACGTTTCAAATAGAAGAATGAAATATGCGATACCATCAGACAGACACATTTTTAGAGCGGGCACGCAATATAAAATAAAATATGAACTGCTATAACATGACACTCGTATGTGCATACCGTATTTACCGGTAGATAACCCGCCCCCCCAATGCGTAAACCCCCCATGCGTACCCCCCATACTGGCAAAACATAAAAAATTCCCCAATGCATAACCCCCCCCCCCCCCTATGCATATTGCATACCCCCATATACAGTATGTACTGTACAGTACCTGAACCTACCTATGTAAGCTGGTCATATAGTACCCATAGCCACTCCCACACTAAGCTAAGATGCCTATAAGCCTGCTTTGGGGTCTATTGTACTCAGAATAACCGTGTTTTGACCTCAATTATGCCCTAAAACACGTGCTTTTGACCTAAAAATATTTTCCTCTGCGCACCTC
>JASAMW010000134.1:0-31796 GCA_030247985.1 Epsilonema sp. ZAB3_2
GGAGAGCTGAACTCGAAGTTCCTCCTCGCTGCTCCATCCGTGTCCACTGCTCCAATCCTGGAAGCGACATCAGCAGATGTACTGGCGCAGTGCTTCCTGGCTGAACGGTGTGCCAGTAGTCGTCAAAAGTGGATGGCAGCTCCCGCAGTCCTTGGGCGATTCGCTGGGCGGCGTGTGATTCCCACTGCGGCAGTCTGATGGTCATCTTCTGCATGGCCTTCTGTCGTCTGATCTCTGCCGACTGGAAGGCTTCCGCTGCCGTGTATTCGCACCAAGCGACATCGTACGCCACGCAGTCGTCCTGATCTTTATGGCCTGGTAATTCGCGCCAATGACGGCTGCGCTGGCATCTGCGATAACGCTCCGCTGCTGCCATGTAGCACCACATCACTGCAGAGTACTGCTGTCGTCTCTTCTGCAGCGTCTGCTGTTTCTGTCTCCAGGAGAGTGCTTCGTATTCCGCGAGGCTGAGACCGTACGGGCAGAACGGGTAGGTACTCGCCAGTCTGAAGATGATCTGTTCGTCTAGAGGTTCAGACGCGTTGGGTTCTTCCTCAGCAGCTGCATCCGTCATGAACTTCTGCATGCACTCCTCAGGCACGTAGCGCAAAAGAGCACCCACGCTACCGAAAAGGGCATTCAGCGCTTCATGTTCCTCACCAAACGTCTGGAAGCGAAGTACGTTGAAGTCATGGAGCAGGTTCCAGCTCAGGTATTCGATCTTCGTCATCCCTTCTGGCAGCTGGATGAACACTGGGCGTAATTCTTCATCTTGCACCAGAACTGCCTGGAAGTCTGGGGATGGTCTGGAGTAGGCGCTCGCTGGAAGTGTGGTGGGCTCCGAAGCTCGTCTAGAACGCGACACCATAGGTCCTTGAATCGCTTTCTCTGGGCTTCGCAACGGACAATTCTGCGCAGTGTGTGTTCCTTGACACCACACACACCCGAGCACAGGTGGACCCTGACCCAACCGTGGATAATAGCGCCCAAACCCGGCCCACTGAGAATAATTCTCCAGTGTGACGGATGAGGGCACCGTATCCACAGTCTGGTCCTGCTGCAATCCGATCTGATGTTGCAGCAGTGATCGTCCTGTTCCACACGCCTGGCGAAACTGGTCCACTGCATCTTCCAATGGCACCGGCAAACTGTGATCACCGTAGCCGGGTGGTATGACCGGAGCTGGCATCAGTCCATACTGAATGTAGGACAACAGCCAGGTCCACGGTGGTAAGCCATACAGCTGCTCCGGCGTCTGCAAGGCGTCTACTGCGCTTTCTTCCTCCAGAATGCTGTCTTCGCAAGACGGATGCCAGGGCGAATTGGTGTGCGTATGGGCAGGGCGAAGGCCAGAATAGGCCGTGGTGTCATCGCCCACCCATCGCGGCGTCGGATCCCTGGAAGGCTCTCCAGCGCTATCTTCTCCAGCTGGAGATGGTCTGCGGTGCTCGCTTCTTGGTTCACCAAACTGTACTTGCCTGCGTGCATGCTTTGGGGCTCCAGACCCCCTCTCAGAAGCAGGGGATGAGGGTCGCCCCTCCTCCCTCACCTCCAAGCAAGGTTCCGTGCCCCCCAGCTGCTCGCTGGGAGTCATCGTATGACTCAGTACAGCACGAAGTCTTCCTTCCGTCATCCGTGTCTGGCCCAAAACGATGGCTACCAGATCCGAGCGATGGGCCAATCCAGCTTTCTCCAGCTGTTCGACCCATGGTGGCGGAAGGACGGCCAGCTGGTGTTGGAGTACACTGCTGTAAAGCTGGCGTGGACTTCGTCTCGGCGTCATGATCATGTGATGGCGAACCAAGCTGCGCACCCGCCCCAAGAACCGATGGGCGGTCTCCAGGGCAGGATTCCATCGCAGCTTCTCCAGCTCAGCTTGGGCAACTCCAGCGATATGAATCAACTGAGGAGTGTCCCAAGGTGGTACGAGGGAGCGATGACACACTCCCGGGAAGATGTCATCTGTCTGAGCCATAGCCGTCTGCAACTCTTCATCTGCCAACTGACGGAGACAGTGGAGAAACATTCGTCTGTCCGCCATCCATCCAGTCAGGTATGAAGAGGTAAGAGTTCGTCTCAGCGGTCTGGGGAGTCCAGCGATGGAGTAGATCACGATCAACATCTCCCACTCGTTAGCTGCAACGTCTGGATGCAGCTGTAGTATGCCTTGCTGGGTGTCTGCCAGATGTCTGAAGATGTCTACTGGCTCTTCTGTCTTGGTCTGGAAGATGTGGCACTCCGGATCTGCTGCCGATCCGGTGATCACACATCTGGGCGCACGGGTCTGTTCGCGCAAGAATCTGGTGTACGTGTTGCAGATGTCCGAGGTGGTGAGCAAGTAACCTCTGGGGTCGAATCTAGTGCCCACGTCAATTTCTGGTGGTGAGTAGAGCGACTCGCTGGATTCCGCCATAGATGTAACAACATCCATAGCGGCCTCCGGCAAGAGCTCGCACATCACCGGCTCCGACTTCGGACTTTGCACATCTGGCGTCTGGTGAGCAGAAGTCAGCTGCTTCTTCACTGCTAAGCTGTCCTGAGTCGACGTCAGGGGCTGTTGAAACGTGCGTCCAGGCGTAGCCAAGAAGGATGCGGATCCCTGGGACGACTGCACCAAAGAAATCGATGGTCGTCTGGCTCCAGGTACTGGACTCAACTCTGGCCCATCCATCTCCATTGGGTGTGGTTGAGCAGGGGGGCGCGATGGGTTTCGGCAGGAGGCCAGGCTACTCGCCTTTCCCCCTTGCGTCATCCCTTCATTCCCCCCTACCTCAGTGGTAGTAGAGATGATAGTCACTGGAGCAGAGGCCGAACTGGAGCTGCTTCCTCCAGAAAGACCCAGCACTTCCGTCAAGCGCTGGATGCTCAACGTCAGCTGAGTCAACATCGGCGTCAACTGCTGTACTGAGATGGAAGATGTTGAAGAGCCAGGTGAGGTCAGCGTCTGCGTATTCCCTCCTGACGTACCATTGCACTCTTCTCCAGTAGCCTGACAGACTGGAGTAATGGTGAGAACTGGACACGATGGTGAGATACCCATCGTCGTGTGTAGTGACGCGGTCGAGGTAGGCGGTAGAGTAGTGGAGTCGCCTTCTGAGATAGAATAGTACCGCGTAGAGTCATGGGACTGTCTGGTCGTAGAGCCAATGGAGTTCCCTTCTGTCCTTCGGTTCTTGCTACTCTGATCCATCGACGCAGTGGGGTTATTGGCTGGGGGAAGATTAGTAGACGTCTGGGAGAGGCGGCGTACCAACTGCGTGCATGTACTGTGCAGGGCGACCAATCCACTCTGCACCGACGTTGGTGAAGAACTTGCGGGTCCCCTCACACCGTCTCGAGGTTGCTGCATTCCGGGCTTGGCAGTTTTCACCTATTGACCTGTCCCAGTCGATTGAGTTGAGTGGCCTGTCTATCACGCCGGGATCTTCACTTGTAGAGTTTCCGGTACTCTACGGGTGTAGCGGTGACACGCACGCAGAGGTCCCAGTCTCAGATGATCAGTCTGTCCACCCGCTAGAGACTTGCTAACGCTGACCCTCGTCTTCGTCTGAGTTGATCCTTGCTCTTCGGAAGGCTGAGGCGGACGTCCACTCGTCTAAACTCGGGCAGCCTCTGCAAGCGTCCAAACCTTTGTGATGCAGGACAGAACTCACCCTGGACTCGAGTCTCCCCGTAGACCTGGGCCACTTCCTAGGAGAGGCACCCAATCCCGGTTCCACCCTCCCTGTGTTCCGGACAACGGAGGGTCGGTCAACAGCCTACTTACTGCCTTCCACGGTTCTGAGATCCTCGGACACCTCCGGGAGTGACCAACAAGGATGCAGCAACAGGTACACAGTTTATTAGTCGTCTGACATACATACAGCGAAGATACGGGCGCTCAAGGTCAGTAGATAAAAGTACGTCTGGGTGATGCACAGCTAAAGCGTTGGCTGGGGTTGGGGCACTGCAGTCTGGATAGAAGATAGCAGAGAACGTCAAGGCAGGCTTGGAGCTCCGAGGCTATACAGTCTCGTCTCTCCCCTCCTGTCTGTCAATTCTCGCTACAGTAGGAAGACTGCTCTCCTGATGGTAGTCTTCTTGCAGGGCTCGCGATGAAACCGGAGAAGTCCCAACGATGATCTTCTTGACACACTGACTCCGGCCGGCTGCACTCTCCTTTTATATGGTACATATCTTCCAAGGGGTGAGCACCGTCTCTGTCGCGTCTAGGCTGCCTGTCAGCGTCTCCGCATTTGCATTGCCCGCTGGTAGTCTTTTGGCAATGCGCCCACCGCTCGCTCCCATCCACCTCGGACCCATGATGAAAAGTCTTGTCCAAAACTTTACATGGAAAGAAGGATAAATTCAAACACTCGACGCACAATTTATAGTCCATACGTACATACAGTAGACTGTGTTCAGACAGAATACATATGTTGATACTGAATCGCGAAACAGAACTGACAGGAAGGTTAGGTAGTCTTGGCGTTTTTTCAGGTAGGGAAGGCCATGCCGAAGTTCAATGCGGCGTCTCCATATTGCGACTTTCTCTTCTTCTGCCTCTTCGTTTCTTCCAGCGACTTTGTCACCTCCATCTGGCGCCAGCAGCTCTCAAAGTTGATGGAGGTGAGCTCCTCGGAGGTGCCGGCGATCTCTCTTGAGCCAAACACAAACGGGTCCCAGAGCGGGAGCTGCTCCGGATTCGGGAACGGGATCAGATAATTGACAAGGGGCGCGCGCTCGGGAGAGGCTCTCGACGAAGAACAGTAAGCCGTACACTGCCAGCCGTAAAAGGGGGATATGGCAGAAAAGGGACAGGATCAGGATCGACTAACGATTTCGACACCTAGATTGAGCAGGTTTGTGTGCATACGGAGGCGGTGGTTGTCCGCGGTTCCGGCGCATAAATTCACGTACACGTGAAACGAACACGGATGCGGATTCTCACGATCTCGATACTCGCCCCAATGCGTTTTTGTCATTGTATGTGCACCGTTGTGAGCGAGTGCATTTAGCCTGCATGCTAGTAGAAAACGACAACGAAGGGTTGTCTTCTGCACAATACCACCATTCTGCCAGATCCCCCGGTAAAAGGTCTCTCAATGTTTGATGAGCAATGAAACGGCGCTCTTTCTGACTGGTCGGGGCAAAGTCGGCCTCGGCCTCCAAGGCTTCTCAACCATTTGTAGAAAAATTTCATTCCTTCTTCTATATATTTCCAGGGGAGCTGGCTGTTTTTCCATGCGCACATAGTTGGTGGAGGAGGAGGAGGAAGGCTTGGAGGAGGAGGAGGCTCCAGCAAAAGGCTCAAAAAAAGGTTCGATGGCTGCCGTCTTTATCACTCGCGTCTCATTTTCGATGGGAAAGGAAGCCTTTCTTAAAAAAAATCAGATGACAAGCTTTCAGCATTTTCAGCGTTTGAGATACGTTGTCTTTGTCTGCAGGATTCGTCCTCAGATATGTCTCCAGCTCCGTCAACATCTGCTCCTGCTGCAAGATTTTTGGACGGGCTGACGTTGAGCCGAACCCAGCTGTCCCTCTCCACGATCTGCTTCGTCAGCTAAAACGTATGCATGGAGGGTATATGAATCCATGTTTGTGAACACAACACACGCGATACCTAGCGGGAGTAAAGCTGATTTGAAATTGGCCTAGCACATACACTTATGGTTGGTGCGCGTCCTGTTGTGTACACTAAGCATGGATTAAGTTTTGCTCATGCTCGCGCTCACGCAAGCATGCTCACGCAGTTTGCGTCCAAGCATTTCCCTATCTCAAAACTCATGGTGTCAAATTCAGCGCTAAACTGCCACCGAAATAATACAAACTGTAAAAAAATTGCGTTGAGCACCAGGGATTGATTCAGCGAGCCTTGTGTGCGTTGCAACGCCTTGTGAGGTGATGAATGTTGGCATGGATTTAGCACTGTATGTATGACACCACATTTTACCCTGCTGAGATCAACGAGAGTTGTCTTTGAACGTGTTATCCGGGTTTTATGTGTACTCCTCTAGACATTAATATATGCCCAGAATGGACAAGGGTTCAAGAACAACTTTCGCTGGACACAATGACAATATGAACCACATGCAGTAACGCGATTCGGTTGGTCGATAGCGACCCCGCAGCATTTAGTGAAAGTTTGGATCAGTGTCTGCGCGGTCGTCGACCCTGTTCAATCATCTGGGAGCGGAAAAAGAGTGATTGAAAAGAAGAACTACTATTTATTTTTTTGCTAGGTACACTGCGTTGTAGAGTGCTTCTTTGGAAATGTACCTTGGAAACCTTTTTTATGGTCCAGCAGCCGTTTTCCAAACATATTGAGACTTCCGCATTACGTTGCTGACCAGTTTAAAATTTAACCCCTCCTGTATGCTGAGATATAGCTGCTGGTAGGCCCAAATTGCCCCTCACGTGCCCGCCACTTTTTTCAAAAGTTCTTACCATCATTCTACTCCATTTTTTTCGCTGATTTCGGTTTGGGGCATGCCCCTCCGATATTTTGATGAATACACCATGATATAGGCCAAAAAGGGGTAATTTTGGCTAATTTGATCATTTTCGTCAATTTTGGTGGTGTATTCATCAAAATATCGAAGGGGCATGCCCCAAACCGAAATCAGCGAAAAAAATGGAGTAGAATGATGTTAAAGGCGGGGGGTAACGTTAGGGTTCCAGCTGGAATTTTCAAAAATGCACACCGCCATTGAATAGAGAATTTTTTTCTGCCCATATGCGTCATATGTCAAAAAGTTGTAGCTATGACCGTTTTTGAGTAATGCAGGCTTTTCGATGTCGCTTTCCCATAGCTGTGTACTATTGAAATCCCATAGTTGCGTTTGTGCTGCCTGTCGTGTTGATTGCGCAGTTTATGAACAAGGGGTACGGGCAGCTCCAGTTGACCCTGAACTCTCTTTTTCTGCCATTTTTCATTCGACTTCAGCATAAGAGTGATCATAGTCCTCTCATCATGGTCCACAAGAGCATGAATATAAACTGCGCAATCACGATGATTGGTAGCAAAACGCAACTATGGGATTTCAATAGTCCACAGCTATGGGAAAGTGACATCGAAAACCCTATGTTACTCAAAAACGGTCATAGCTACAACTTTTTGACATATGACGCATATGGGCAGGAAAAAATTCTCTATTCAATGGTGGTGTGCATTTTTGAAAATTCTAGCTGGAACCCTAACGTTACCCCCCGCCTTTAAGAACTTTTGAAAAAAGTGGCGGGCACGTGAGGGGCAAATTGGGTCTTCCAACAGCCATATCTCAGCATACAGGAGGGGTTAAATTTTGAACTGGTCAGCAACGTAATGCGGAAGGCGCAATATGTTTGGAAAACGGCTGCTGGACCATAAAAAAGGTGTCCAAGGTACATTTCCAAAGAAGCACTCTACAACGTAGTGTACCTAGCAAAAAAATAAATACTAACAACAAAATGACGAGGACGACCCCGCAGACACCGACTGCGGGGCAACTCAATCGCTTTACTGCATATCGTGAATAGTTTCTTTTTTTGCAGGACGCTCCAGTTGATACCTGTGGGACATAGCGAATGGTCCTTTGCTCCGCTCTTTTCTTCTCTCGTCCCCAGCAGCCAATCACAGCCTCCCATCCGAACGGCGAACTCTCCGGGGTAAGGCGCAGCTCTTTGGTGCAATGGGGATTGTAGCTGTTGTAGGATGCAAACAGCTGACTCATCATATTTTTCAGCGCGTGAGATGGGCAGTAGATGAAGGCGCATTGGATGTCAGGGTCGCAGGGGTTCTGGAAGCTGCATGGCACTGCCCATCGATCTTCTTGTTCCTTCTTCTCTTTCACTCCAAATGCGCCGCCGCCTCCTCCACTCACCAGGTATTTCATTAGTTGGCTATTGGTGGTGGCACCATCCATCACCACTGCCAACACTTTCAGCTCGTATGCGTGGAACTCGCGCATGGAATCGCATATACACGAGTAAATTGTGGCGGCTTTTGGGGCATTGTGGAACATCCAGTAGCAGCCTAATATGTCCCTGTTGTAGGAGAGGTCGCGGTACAGAGTGACCAAGGCGTATTCGCCTTGCAAGCTGGAGGGATTAGTGGAGTACAGCTGGAAGACGTCAGCAAGCGAGCTGTACTCTTCCAGGCTGGTGGCCATGCCACAGAGCTTGTGACTGCTGGACGACCAACAGCATTTGCCGATCACCTTCACCTCATCTGCCACCAAGATGCCCAAGCCGACTCCGCACGCCTCCCCCTCAGCCATCCTCGCTTCTTGCTCTCTCCAGTAAGCCCGCGCCATCTCACCCACATACTTGCCATTGGCGCCTGGAGCGCTATCATAGTATTCCCCCATCTTTCGCTGCACTGTTTTTACTGGGGGCAGCCTAAAAATCTCCAAGCTGCGCAGCGCTTCGTATGCTGCTTTGGATCTGCTCATCAGAGCAAAACAGATGCGGTAGGTGAGGATGTTCCATCTGTTTCCAGGGTCGCCATCATGATTGCTCTGATCTTGCCTTAGCGCCTCTCTGACTAAGTCAGAAAATTCAACAGAGTGCTCCTTTGCCAACTCTGAGTAGATGGCTTCCAACTCTTCTGGGTGCTTCTTTATCTCGGCTACTGCTTTCTTCAGCTCTTCTGACTGGCTATCCTCTAGTAAGAAACCCCCAGACGTTCGTGCTTTGCTTTTTCGCTTTTCCCTTCTGCGCATGTTCATTTCACGCTTTCTTTTCTCCTTTACAGAAAGCCTACTGGTGTTGAAATGCGATGATGGATCCAACCTCGCCGCTTTTCTTTGCTCCGAAACATTGTTGCGGCAGTTGCTACGATTGAGTTGACGTAAGGCACGTCGACATTTCGTACATGATGTCGTACGTTTCTGTGTTGTGTTCATCCAGTAGGAACATTGCGGTGAGCGATACGCTTCGAAGGGAAAGCTGGTGAGACACAGCAGAGATGATTCGTACGCAATGTTGCTACTGCTCTTTTCCTTCACGTCACGCGAGATACCACAACAGTACGTGTACTTTTCAGTGCTGAGCTGACCGCAAATACTGCTGGCCGCGGCTACCAGCTGACCTTCATCATCGAACTCAGCACTTTCCAGCGTCCGGCCAAGCACTCTGAACACCAGCTTGAGCCGCGGCGATACAGTAATAAGAAGAATGGCAGCGTGGGCAGGGCCGTTCAGTTCCACTGGCACGTCGTACACTTTCTGCTGCACCTCCAGCCACTTGCGAAGCACTGGATCCATCTTTACCTGAGTGGACAAGTTCTTTGGATGTTGTTGTAGCAGCTGCTGCTCTATCGAAGTCAGTGATACGCTGTCGTTCTGCAAATTTTCTACGTGTTTACATGGCTTGTCAAGGTGAATACTGGCGTAGTTCGTACTTGTGGTTTGTAAAATGATAGTTTGTTAGTTTTTACCATTTTCACAATCTCCAGCGGGGAAAAAGCTGCTTGAGTAGTCTTTGATTGCGCCTGACGTTCCTTCAGTGGCGGCCGCGACAATTAGATGAATCAAATTCGTGTGTGATTCTGTTCGATTTTCGACGAAAAAGCACGCCGACAAGGAAGATCGTCTACGAGCTACGACTCTTGGTTCTGTGAGTGGATGGCGTGCTTTGGTATTCCCAAATAATTGGGTTTTACGACGCGAAATAATCGATTTTTACGAATCCATTACATTGGGTTTCCCCATTGTAATGGTTTCGTAAAACCCATTGTAATGGTTTCGTAAAACCCAATGTAATGGTTTCGTAAAACCCAATGTAATGGATATCCATTGTAATGGTTTCGTAAAACCCAATGTAATGGTTTCGTAAAACCCAATGAATTGGATATCCATTGTATTGGATATTTCAAAAACCCATTACAATGGGGCGAATCTGCGCCAGGGAAGGTTTCTTTCGTTTACACTAAGCCGTCCATTTTTCCCTAAGCAGAATTATATATTTTTGTATGTACTGACTGACAAAAATAAATAGGAAACCATCAATAAAGTCGGTGTTTATAAAGTGTTTAGAAACGATTGGATACGGTAGTTTTTTGGAAAATATAATACAATAACTTGCTTCATCCATTCCAATGGGCCAGTTTATCCAACCAAAAAATGGGCTCTTGTTTTGTTGTACGGTACAGTACGGCATGTACTGTAAAGATACATCGTAAACCGAGCCTACTGTACTACTTTACATAAATAGTCGGTACGTAACGTACCTATTCTCATAGTAGAGAGTAGGTAGTAGGTTAGGTACGGTATGTACTAGCCTGTATAAAAATTACTCGATGGTAACGAAAGGCATTGTTTGTCAGATCCAAAAATTATGATTACAACATCGAATTGGGCCTCAGAGGCAAGTATTACTTGATGTGGAACTTCAGCAAGACGAAGGCTGGGGAAGGATTTCGTTAAACGTTCGAAGTGCCACGTGCAAGCCAGCGGCTGGGTTGGACTCGGCTTCTCTCCCGGCTCCGTCAGAATGACCAACGCAGACATCGTGATCATGTGGGTGGATGCTCAAGGAAAAGGCCATATCAGTGTACGAAAGATGCGCACCAGTGTTCCAACAGTTGTTCGCTTGCATTAACTCTTTTCTGCTATGCACATCCGAACCTACGTGCCGAGCGGGGTGAAAGTAGGAATACGCGCCAAGACCGCGAGGAGAACCGCGCGATTGGCACGGAGAGAGCAAAGGATCAGATTCTCTTCAAGTGTCGCCGCTTTGTCCCCGCGTTGCTCGCGTGGTTTCCCCGCGCGATCTCCGCTCGAGTACATAGCAATTAGCTGTTGCGTTATATGTGCACGTACGTAACGTAAGCCTAAAGCGTTTTAGGATCGCCATGGTCCCACCGTTGGAAATGGCTATCCACCGGCAGATCGACAGCAAGACTACAAATTGTTGAATTCACTGAGCAGTGATGGACATTTGTACATTCAGTTCAGCCGGCTATTGGACACTTGCGACCCCATGGATCTGCCAATCACGGTTCTTTCTCTTGTTCTTTCTTTCCGCCTCCCCTTAAGCTCTCACAAAGTCGTACACCCTGGGTCGGTGTGGACAGTTTGAAAAAATCCGGGCGCTGTCTATGCGGTGCTCGCGTAGACAGTTGCGAAACGCGGGCTGAATTATAATCCGCTTCCTTCGTACTGTCTACGCGCGCGCGCCGCACTTTGCACGCGGCGCATAGACAGCGCCCGCTTACTGTCAAGGACCTTAACCGAAGTGTGATGTAGGCCTACGACTTTTCTCAGGGTTTCATGGCTCCCTGCTTGTTTTCTCCACTTGTGTGTGCTGCGCTCTTTGCAGAAGAACACCATGCGAGTGATCTACGCGTATAGCAACGTCTTACCTGTGAATGACATGGACATCATGAAGCACGCTAAGACGGATCGCGGCGGGAGAGCTGTCTACTTTTTCGACACAATAAATGCTGGACCGGAACCGACGAACAGTAGCACCCTCTGGAATGTGGACTTCAGGTCGCATCAAGTGCATGTGCCAGCAAATCAGGACACGCGATACTGGTGCAAAGTATTCAAGCTGCCTCAGTACGATTCTCCGCATCAAATGATCCGGGTTAGTCATAGTCAGGAGGGCGCTACACACGTTCGTACGTAGGTAGGTAGCGAGAACTCCGCCTGGGAATTCCCTGTAAGTAATGCGATGAAGCATGGGGAGAGGCAGGTGTCTTCACCGGGACATTGAAACTCACCCCTGTGAAATTGGGTGCGTGTGCGCCATGGAGAATATACTCAAAACACAAAAAAACTCGAAGCTCAAGCTCACCTTGAGCTTGTACCTACCTCACCACGTGTGTGTGTGTAGACGTCTATACTGTTTAAAATTGAATACCTACGTTGTACCTGACAGTTGTGTTTTATGGTAACGATGTGTACTGTACCGTATCACTGCAGTATGAACCAATAATAAGCGCTGGAAACGAACCCTATGTGCATCACATGCTCTTGTATACCTGCAACGACGATGTGGAGCATTTGGTGGGTAAAGAGGAAGAGTGTTTCGACTACGCTCAAACCCACTTCAGTCCCATGTGGAGCTGTCAAGATGAAATTCTGGCTGGATGGGCAGTTGGAGACAAAGTAAAGGCTGGCTAATTCATATCATACCGAGATGATGTATCATACCAACTCTGTATTTGAGAAGTAAACACTGGTAATCAAATCGATGCATTTCTAGGCTCATGTTTATCCGAAAAATGTCGGTCTTCCAGTCTTTCCCAAGGGCGCCAAATATGCCATGCTGGAGACTCACTACGAAGATGCAGGTTTTGCCAGCGGTAAGCGAATACTTTTCTGTGTTCTTCAACAACGGGTTCACGCAGTATTTTCACATTATCTTCCTGCATACTGTATGTAGGTACATATAAAATTCATACCGTAGGTAGTATGTATGTGTACTAGACAAGACATTACTTTCTGAACAGTATACTACATATGGACGATATGCGGTAACGCAATTGGGTTGGTCGATAGCAACCCCGCGGTATCATATAGTGAAAGGTTGGATCGGGGCCTGCGGAGGCGTCGACCTTGTTCAATCATTTGGGAGCAGAAAGGGAGCGTGTGAAAGAGGAATTGACAACAAATGACGTCGATGACCCCGCAGACACCGATCCAAACTGTCACTAAATGCGGCGGGGTCGCTATCGACCAACCCTATCGCGTTACCGCATATCGTAACAGTCGTTTGACTTTGTGAAGGGATCGTGGACAGTTCTGGCATGCGTATTTGGGTCACCACGGAGCTACGCCCAATCAGCGCTGCGGCTTTAGCTCTGGGTACTCCAGTTAGGGATTTGGAAGTAATTCCGCCTCATCAGAGTTCGTTTACCTGGTACGGATACTGCCCAGCTAATTGCACTGACTCCATTCCCAATGAAGGCATCAATATTTTCTCAGCCGTACTACACTCGCACTTGATTGGTACGTACTGTATGTACGTCACGTACGCAGCCAAAAATACGATATTTTTGAAAGTGAACACGGTGCTGAACAGGCGCATTTCCTGAGGTTTATCTCTTTGCGTTACTGTATGAATGATTCAGGTGCTCGAATGAAGGTGCGTCTAATCCGAAAAGGCGGCGTCGAGGTGGAACCGATTTTTGAGGACGATCACTACGATTTCAACTATCAGCAAGTCCGAATGAAACGCACCCCGGTCAAAATATACCCGGTAAGTGATCTTACTGTAATGGCTGTAATCAACTAACGCTGGGAACGAGGACGGTATGTGTTGCGCGGTTTTTGTTGTTTTTGTGTTCGTTTCTGCCAAGAAACCGCCAAGAGGTAAAACACACTAATTATACCAGACAACTTTACACGATGGACCTGCATGTAGAGAGTATAGTGCGTGTAGACGACTGCGAAAGAAGTGGACCTGACCTGGACCGCGCTGAAAGGGAAACAAAAATAGGTGTTTCAAGTTACTGGGGGCTTAGGCTGCGGCTGAGACTGAGGCATACTCCTCTGCATCCAATATCTAAACCTAAGCCTTAGCCTGAGCCTAAGCCTATTTCCGTCCATGCGCTTGCGCAAAATAGATACTACTCTTCACTGCCCAACGCCCAGTGGTTAATCCCTATGCGCCCAGTAACTTCAAACACCTCCTTTTCTTTTCTTTTCTTTTCTTTCTTTTTCGGAATATGGACGCGCGAAAAAATATGGTCCACTACTTTCGCATCTGTCCACGCACGCATCGGTCCACTACTTTCGCATCTGTCCTCCGTACTTTCTACGGGCATGGACAGCTTAAATAGGTTTTGCAGGTCCATCGTGTAAAGTTGTCTGGTCTAATATAATTAGTGTGTTTTACCTCGTGGCGGCTTGGGGGTGTTGCTTCAGGTTCAATTACTTTATGTTGTGCGCTTTTGTAGGGTGACGCCTTTATCGTCGAATGCACCTATGACTCAAGCAGACGAAGCAAAACCACCCTTGTAAGGATAATGCAGCGTTATATGTAGGCCTATATTATTGTTTTTAGCATTACTACAGTTTTTCCTCCTCTTTTTGCTACGTTCTATAGGGTGGATTGATGACAACGGATGAAATGTGCTTGGTTTTTATCGAGTACTATCCGAGAGGGCCCAATTCGCTCAGTGCATGCGTTAACGTACCCACCATGATGCCGTATTACCAATATTTCGGAATCCAGAACGACACCAGATTCCATACGAAACACATGGTTCAAGACAAGAATGGCGTCTGGCGACTATTCTCCGACTGGATCAATTCCGATGGTAATACCGTATTTTCCGGTACATAGCCCCGAGGCTATGCAAAAATTGAGAGGGTTGTATGGGGCTATGCCTAGGGGGCTATCCGCAGCAAGCAGTGCTATCTATTCTTTTCACCTGATGTTTAGAAAAAATTTTGATCAAATTCAGTACAAAAATGCCGCGGCCCTTAGGTATACATTTACATAGCTGGTGAATGACCTGAAACAGAACAAACACAGCGTATGTAGTATCGTGTGACGTCCACCAGACGTCCGTAAATCTGCCCATCCGTCCATTCTTTAATCTGTAACGTGTCCGTCCGTCCGTCAGGCGTCAACCCAACACAATGTCAGTCAACCGTATACGGGTTGACGGACGGACGGACGGACGTACAGATTTACGGACGTCTGGTGAACGCGGCATGATGTCGTATAGAAGTGGATTGGGCGGCCCCGACGCCAGGCAATCCGAAATGGACACTGACCCAAACCTACCAAGACTTCCTGAAGAACGGGGAAAGCTACGCATACTGCAAGTACAACGATTTCACCGACCCATTCCAACCGTCTCAGCCCCCCTCTTTCTCCTTCCAAAACGGTGACAGCGACAAGCATGATCGGCGGGGGGCAAATAGCGCGAATGCGAAACATCACAAGATCGTCGTAGCGGGTATGGAGTTGGACGATAGACAGCAACCCGTATCACTGGCCGGAAAACATAAGAAAATCTTTCCTATCAATGGTTCCGGCATCACTATCACCACACCGTACAAGAAGAGCAAAAGCATGTGCGAAGCCGTCGTACTTTCCTCGAGTACTTCTTCGCCGCCTCCTGCTACTACCGGCGGCACAGTTGAAACGGCCTGTAAAAGCAGCTTGTTCGCCACAGCAACGTTGATTGCGTTGATCGGGTCTTGGATGATGCTTTTCTAGAACTAATGCTTTCCTGTGAAAAAATTTACAAACACATCTTTTCTTCTTAGACGAACAACAAGACAACCGGCAACACACAAATTTATCAATTTCGTGCAAATAAACAGGAAACTAATGTGCCCAATAAAAATTATGTGCAATTTGAATTACGTATATGCGCAACTTTTACGTTCATACCAGGTCATGGACATACCATCATCAATAGTAAATCCATATTTGTGTGCGACTATTGTACAGGGTGTCTCACGTAGACCTACCTAACGATCCAGCCTTATAACTTCCGTATTACAGTAGATATCAAGCTGAAATTTTGTCCCCAGAAACCCTAAAATATACCATTCGTTGTGGCAAAATTTGAGCCAGATAGGTCAACTAGGGATGAAATTACGAGCTTGCAAATGTTGGACCCTTTTTTCGCATTTTCCGCACTGAGCGTGGTTTTGGGACTAAATCTTCTGCTCAGCATGGTCAAGCAGCTCATCCAACATTGAAATATGGCGGAACAATAATGGCTGAACGTCATCACGGACCAGAATACAAAGGATACAAAAATACAGGCGATTTACCGCCCATAACAGCCTTCAAGGAGCTGTCGAGGTCAATAGCGGCACCAATGATTTCAAAATGTTGAAAAACGTGGTCACGAATTTGCAAGCTCGTAACTTCATCCCTAGTTGACCTGTCTGGCTGAAATTTTGCCACAACAAATGGTATATTCTTGGGTTTCTGGGGACCAAATTTCAGCTTGATACCTCCTGTAATGCGGAAGTTATAAGGCTGGATCGTTAGGTAGGTCTACGTGAGACACCCTGTACATTAGTTTCCTGTTTATTTGGATGGAAATTGATAAATTTGTGTGTTGCCGTTGTTGTCTTGTTGTTCGTCTAAGAAGAAAAGATGTGTTTGTAATTTTTCACAGGAAAGCTTCAGTTCTTTAAGAAAAGCATCATCCAAGACCCGATCAACGCAATCAACGTTGCTGTGGCGAACAAGCTGCTTTTACAGGCCGTTTCAACTGTGCCGCCGGTAGTAGCAGGAGGCGGCGAAGACTCGAAGACGACGGCTTCGCACATGCTTTTGCTCTTCTTGTACGGTGTGGCGACATTGATGCCGGAACCATTGATAGGAAAGATTTTCTTATGTTCTTCCGGCCAGTGATACGGGTTGCTGTCTATCGTCCAACTCCATACCCGCTACGACGATCTTGTGATGTTTCGCATCGCGCTATTTGCCCCCGCCGATCATGCTTGTCGCTGTCACCGTTTTGGAAGGAGAAAGAGGGGGGCCGAGACGGTTGGAATGGGTCGGTGAAATCGTTGTACTTGCAGTATGCGTAGCTCTCCCCGTTCTTCAGGAACTCTTGGTAGGTTTGGGTCAGTGTCCATTTCGGATTGCCTGGCGTCGGGGCCGCCCAATCCACTTCTATACGACATCATGCCGCGTTCACCAGACGTCCGTAAATCTGTACGTCCGTCCGTCCGTCCGTCAACCCGTATACGGTTGACTGACATTGTGTTGGGTTGACCCCTGACGGACGGACGGACACGTTACAGATTAAAGAATGGACGGATGGGCAGATTTTACGGACGTCTGGTGGACGTCACACGATACTACATACGCTGTGTTTGTTCTGTTTCAGGTCATTCACCAGCTATGTAAATGTATACCTAAGGGCCGCGGCATTTTTGTACTGAATTTGATCAAAATTTTTTCTAAACATCAGGTGAAAAGAATAGATAGCACTGCTTGCTGCGGATAGCCCCCGAGGCATAGCCCCATACAACCTCTCAATTTCCGCATAGCCTCGGGGCTATGTACCGGAAAATACGGTATTACCATCGGAATTGATCCAGTCGGAGAATAGTCGCCAGACGCCATTCTTGTCTTTAAGCATGTGTTTCGTATGGAATCTGGTGTCGTTCTGGATTCCGAAATATTGGTAATACGGCATCATGGTGGGTACGTTAACGCATGCACTGAGCGAATTGGGCCCTCTCGGATAGTACTCGATAAAAACCAAGCACATTTCATCCGTTGTCATCAATCCACCCTATAGAACGTAGCAAAAAGAGGAGGAAAAACTGTAGTAATGCTAAAAACAATAATATAGGCCTACATATAACGCTGCATTATCCTTACAAGGGTGGTTTTGCTTCGTCTGCTTGAGTCATAGGTGCATTCGACGATAAAGGCGTCACCCTACAAAAGCGCACAACATAAAGTAATTGAACCTGAAGCAACACCCCCAAGCCGCCACGAGGTAAAACACACTAATTATATCAGACCAGACAACTTTACACGATGGACCTGCAAAACCTATTTAAGCTGTCCATGCCCGTAGAAAGTACGGAGGACAGATGCGAAAGTAGTGGACCGATGCGTGCGTGGACAGATGCGAAAGTAGTGGACCATATTTTTCGCGCGTCCATATTCCGAAAAAGAAAGAAAAGAAAAGAAAAGAAAAGGAGGTGTTTGAAGTTACTGGGCGCATAGGGATTAACCACTGGGCGTTGGGCAGTGAAGAGTAGTATCTATTTTGCGCAAGCGCATGGACGGAAATAGGCTTAGGCTCAGGCTAAGGCTTAGGTTTAGATATTGGATGCAGAGGAGTATGCCTCAGTCTCAGCCGCAGCCTAAGCCCCCAGTAACTTGAAACACCTATTTTTGTTTCCCTTTCAGCGCGGTCCAGGTCAGGTCCACTTCTTTCGCAGTCGTCTACACGCACTATACTCTCTACATGCAGGTCCATCGTGTAAAGTTGTCTGGTATAATTAGTGTGTTTTACCTCTTGGCGGTTTCTTGGCAGAAACGAACACAAAAACAACAAAAACCGCGCAACACATACCGTCCTCGTTCCCAGCGTTAGTTGATTACAGCCATTACAGTAAGATCACTTACCGGGTATATTTTGACCGGGGTGCGTTTCATTCGGACTTGCTGATAGTTGAAATCGTAGTGATCGTCCTCAAAAATCGGTTCCACCTCGACGCCGCCTTTTCGGATTAGACGCACCTTCATTCGAGCACCTGAATCATTCATACAGTAACGCAAAGAGATAAACCTCAGGAAATGCGCCTGTTCAGCACCGTGTTCACTTTCAAAAATATCGTATTTTTGGCTGCGTACGTGACGTACATACAGTACGTACCAATCAAGTGCGAGTGTAGTACGGCTGAGAAAATATTGATGCCTTCATTGGGAATGGAGTCAGTGCAATTAGCTGGGCAGTATCCGTACCAGGTAAACGAACTCTGATGAGGCGGAATTACTTCCAAATCCCTAACTGGAGTACCCAGAGCTAAAGCCGCAGCGCTGATTGGGCGTAGCTCCGTGGTGACCCAAATACGCATGCCAGAACTGTCCACGATCCCTTCACAAAGTCAAACGACTGTTACGATATGCGGTAACGCGATAGGGTTGGTCGATAGCGACCCCGCCGCATTTAGTGAACGTTTGGATCGGTGTCTGCGGGGTCGTCGTCGTCATTTTGTTGTCAATTTTCTTTTCACTCGCTCCTTTTCCGCTCCCAGATGATTGAACAAGGTCGACGACCCCGCAGGCACCTATCCAAACTTTCACTAAATAATACCGCGGGGTCGCTATCGATGACCCAATTGCGTTACCGCATATCGTCCATATGTAGTATACTGTTCAGAAAGTAATGTCTTGTCTAGTACACATACATACTACCTACGGTATGAATTTTATATGTACCTACATACAGTATGCAGGAAGATAATGTGAAAATACTGCGTGAACCCGTTGTTGAAGAACACAGAAAAGTATTCGCTTACCGCTGGCAAAACCTGCATTGTCGTAGTGAGTCTCCAGCATGGCATATTTGGCGCCCTTGGGAAAGACTGGAAGACCGACATTTTTCGGATAAACATGAGCCTAGAAATGCATCCATTTGATTACCAGTGTTTACTTCTCAAATACAGAGTTGGTATGATACATCATCTCGGTATGATATGAATTAGCCAGCCTTTACTTTGTCTCCAACTGCCCATCCAGCGAGAATTTCATCTTGACAGCTCCACATGGGACTGAAGTGGGTTTGAGCGTAGTCGAAACACTCTTCCTCTTTACCCACCAAATGCTCCACATCGTCGTTGCAGGTATACAAGAGCATGTGATGCACATAGGGTTCGTTTCCAGCGCTTATTATTGGTTCATACTGCAGTGATACGGTACAGTACACATCGTTACCATAAAACACAACTGTCAGGTACAACGTAGGTATTCAATTTTAAACAGTATAGACGTCTACACACACACACGTGGTGAGGTAGGTACAAGCTCAAGGTGAGCTTGAACTTCGAGTTTTTTTGTGTTTTGAGTATATTCTCCATTGCTCACACGCACAAAATTTCACAGTGGTGAGTTTCAATCTCCCGGTGAAGTCAACTGCCTCTCCCCATGCTTCATCGCATTACTTACAGGGAATTCCCAGGCGGAGTTTTCTCGCTACCTACCTACGTACGAACGTGTGTAGCGCCCTTCTGACTATGACTAACCCGGATCATTTGATGCGGAGAATCGTACTGAGGCAGCTTGAATACTTTGCACCAGTATCGCGTGTCCTGATTTGCTGGCACATGCACTTGATGCGACCTGAAGTCCACATTCCAGAGGGTGCTACTGTTCGTCGGTTCCGGTCCAGCATTTATTGTGTCGAAAAAGTAGACAGCTCTCCCGCCGCGATCCGTCTTAGCGTGCTTCATGATGTCCATGTCATTCACAGGTAAGACGTTGCTATACGCGTAGATCACTCGCATGGTGTTCTTCTGCAAAGAGCGCAGCACACACAAGTGGAGAAAACAAGCAGGGAGCCATGAAACCCTGAGAAAAGTCGTAGGCCTACATCACACTTCGGTTAAGGTCCTTGACAGTAAGCGGGCGCTGTCTATGCGCCGCGTGCAAAGTGCGGCGCGCGCGCGTAGACAGTACGAAGGAAGCGGATTATAATTCAGCCCGCGTTTCGCAACTGTCTACGCGAGCACCGCATAGACAGCGCCCGGATTTTTTCAAACTGTCCACACCGACCCAGGGTGTACGACTTTGTGAGAGCTTAAGGGGAGGCGGAAAGAAAGAACAAGAGAAAGAACCGTGATTGGCAGATCCATGGGGTCGCAAGTGTCCAATAGCCGGCTGAACTGAATGTACAAATGTCCATCACTGCTCAGTGAATTCAACAATTTGTAGTCTTGCTGTCGATCTGCCGGTGGATAGCCATTTCCAACGGTGGGACCATGGCGATCCTAAAACGCTTTAGGCTTACGTTACGTACGTGCACATATAACGCAACAGCTAATTGCTATGTACTCGAGCGGAGATCGCGCGGGGAAACCACGCGAGCAACGCGGGGACAAAGCGGCGACACTTCAAAGAAATCTTGATCCTTTGCTCTCTCCGTGCGAATCGCGCGGTTCTCCTCGCGGTCTTCGCGCGTATTCCTACTTTCACCCCGCTCGGCACGTAGGTTCGGATGTGCATAGCAGAAAAGAGTTAATGCAAGCGAACAACTGTTGGAACACTGGTGCGCATCTTTCGTACACTGATATGGCCTTTTCCTTGAGCATCCACCCACATGATCACGATGTCTGCGTTGGTCATTCTGACGGAGCCGGGAGAGAAGCCGAGTCCAACCCAGCCGCTGGCTTGCACGTGCACTTCGAACGTTACCAAATCCTTCCCAGCCTTCGTCTTGCTGAAGTTCCACATCAAGTAATACTTGCCTCTGAGGCCCAATTCGATGTTGTAATCATAATTTTTGGGATCTGACAAACAATGCCTTTCGTTACCATCGAGTAATTTTTATACAGGCTAGTACATACCGTACCTAACCTACTACCTACTCTCTACTATGAGAATAGGTACGTTACGTACATACTATGTACGTAAAGTAGTACAGTAGGCTCGGTTTACGATGTATCTTTACAGTACATGCCGTACTGTACAGTACAACAAAACAAGAGCCCATTTTTTGGTTGGATAAATGGCCCATTTGGAATGGATGAAGCAAGTTATTGTATTATATTTTCCAAAAAACTACCGTATCCAATCGTTTCTAAACACCATTTTAAAACACCGACTTTATTGATGGTTCCCTATTTATTTTTGTCAGTCAGTACATACAAAAATATATAATTCTGCTTAGGGGAAGAATGGACGGCTTAGTGTAAACGAAAGAAACCATCCCTGGCGCAGATTCGCCCCATTGTAATGGGTTTTTGAAATATCCAATACAATGGATATCCAATTCATTGGGTTTTACGAAACCATTACATTGGGTTTTACGAAACCATTACAATGGATATCCATTACATTGGGTTTTACGAAACCATTACATTGGGTTTTACGAAACCATTACAATGGGTTTTACGAAACCATTACAATGGGGAAACCCAATGTAATGGATTCGTAAAAATCGATTATTTCGCGTCGTAAAACCCAATTATTTGGGAATACCAAAGCACGCCATCCACTCACAGAACCAAGAGTCGTAGCTCGTAGACGATCTTCCTTGCTTGTCGGCGTGCTTTTTCGTCGAAAATCGAACAGAATCCCACACGAATTTGATTCATCTAATTGTCGCGGCCGCCACTGAAGGAACGTCAGGCGCAATCAAAGACTACTCAAGCAGCTTTTTCCCCGCTGGAGATTGTGAAAATGGTAAAAACTAACAAACTATCATTTTACAAACCACAAGTACGAACTACGCCAGTATTCACCTTGACAAGCCATGTAAACACGTAGAAAATTTGCAGAACGACAGCGTATCACTGACTTCGATAGAGCAGCAGCTGCTACAACAACATCCAAAGAACTTGTCCACTCAGGTAAAGATGGATCCAGTGCTTCGCAAGTGGCTGGAGGTGCAGCAGAAAGTGTACGACGTGCCAGCGGAACTGAACGGCCCTGCCCACGCTGCCATTCTTCTTATTACTGTATCGCCGCGGCTCAAGCTGGTGTTCAGAGTGCTTGGCCGGACGCTGGAAAGTGCTGAGTTCGATGATGAAGGTCAGCTGGTAGCCGCGGCCAGCAGTATTTGCGGTCAGCTCAGCACTGAAAAGTACACGTACTGTTGTGGTATCTCGCGTGACGTGAAGGAAAAGAGCAGTAGCAACATTGCGTACGAATCATCTCTGCTGTGTCTCACCAGCTTTCCCTTCGAAGCGTATCGCTCACCGCAATGTTCCTACTGGATGAACACAACACAGAAACGTACGACATCATGTACGAAATGTCGACGTGCCTTACGTCAACTCAATCGTAGCAACTGCCGCAACAATGTTTCGGAGCAAAGAAAAGCGGCGAGGTTGGATCCATCATCGCATTTCAACACCAGTAGGCTTTCTGTAAAGGAGAAAAGAAAGCGTGAAATGAACATGCGCAGAAGGGAAAAGCGAAAAAGCAAAGCACGAACGTCTGGGGGTTTCTTACTAGAGGATAGCCAGTCAGAAGAGCTGAAGAAAGCAGTAGCCGAGATAAAGAAGCACCCAGAAGAGTTGGAAGCCATCTACTCAGAGTTGGCAAAGGAGCACTCTGTTGAATTTTCTGACTTAGTCAGAGAGGCGCTAAGGCAAGATCAGAGCAATCATGATGGCGACCCTGGAAACAGATGGAACATCCTCACCTACCGCATCTGTTTTGCTCTGATGAGCAGATCCAAAGCAGCATACGAAGCGCTGCGCAGCTTGGAGATTTTAGGCTGCCCCCAGTAAAAACAGTGCAGCGAAAGATGGGGGAATACTATGACAGCGCTCCAGGCGCCAATGGCAAGTATGTGGGTGAGATGGCGCGGGCTTACTGGAGAGAGCAAGAAGCGAGGATGGCTGAGGGGGAGGCGTGCGGAGTCGGCTTGTGCATCTTGGTGTCAGATGAGGTGAAGGTGATCGGCAAATGCTGTTGGTCGTCCAGCAGTCACAAGCTCTGTGGCATGGCCACCAGCCTGGAAGAGTAGAGCTCGCTTGCTGACGTATTCCAGCTGTACTCCACTAATCCCTCCAGCTTGCAAGGCGAATACGCCTTGGTCACTCTGTACCGCGACCTCTCCAACAACAGGGACATATTAGGCTGCTACTGGATGTTCCACAATGCCCCAAAAGCCGCCACAATTTACTCGTGTATATGCGATTCCATGCGCGAGTTCCACGCATACGAGCTGAAAGTGTTGGCAGTGGTGATGGATGGGGCCACCACCAATAGCCAACTAATGAAATACCTGGTGAGTGGAGGAGGCGGCGGCGCATTTGGAGTGAAAGAGAAGAAGGAACAAGAAGATCGATGGCAGTGCCATGCAGCTTCCAGAACCCCTGCGACCCTGACATCCAATGCGCCTTCATCTACTGCCCATCTCACGCGCTGAAAAATATGATGAGTCAGCTGTTTGCATCCTACAACAGCTACAATCCCCATTGCACCAAAGAGCTGCGCCTTACCCCGGAGAGTTCGCCGTTCGGATGGGAGGCTGTGATTGGCTGCTGGGGACGAGAGAAGAAAGAGCGGAGCAAAGGACCATTGGCTATGTCCCACAGGTATCAACTGGAGCGTCCTGCAAAAAAAGAAACTATTTACGATATGCAGTAAAGCGATTGAGTTGCCCTGCAGTCGGTGTCTGCGGGGTCGTCCTCGTCATTTTGTTGTTAGTATTTATTTTTTTGCCTAGGTACATGAATGTTGTAGGCTGCTTCTTTGGGAATGTAACTTGCACACCTTTTTCATGGTTCTATATTTTCCAAACATATTGTGCCTTCCGCATTACGTTGCCCGACCAGTTCAAAATGTTACCTCCTAATGGTGTCATATGGGGGTTGGAAGACCCAATTTGCCCTGTGCCCGCCTACTTTTCGAGTTTAAGGCGGGGAACGTTAGGGTTCCAGCTAGAACTTTCAAAAATGCACGATTTGAATAGAGACTTTTTCCGCCTATATGCGTTATATGTCAAAAAAGTTGAGCTATGACCGTTTTTGTAGAACATAGGGTTTTTCGATGTCACTTTCCCATAGCTGTGGACGATTCAAATGCCATAGTTGTGTTTTGCTACCAATCATCGTGATTGCGCAGTTTATATTCATGCCTCTGTGGACCATGATGAGAGGACTATGATCACTCTTATGCTGAAGTCGAATGAAAAATGGCAGAAAAAGAGAGTTCAGGGTCAACTGGAGCTGCCCGTACCCCTTGTTCACAAACTGCGCAATCAACACGACAGGGAGCACAAACGCAACTATGGGATTTCAATAGCACACAGCGATGGAAAAGCGCAATATTCGAAAAGCCTGCATTACTCAAAAACGGTCATAGCTACAACTTTTTGACATATGACGCATATGGGCAGAAAAAAAATTCTCTATTCAATGGCGGTGTGCATTTTTGAAAATTCCAGCTGGTAACCGTAACGTTACCCCTCGCCTTTAACATCATTCTATCTCCTTTTTTCGCTGATTTTGGTTGGGCACTGCCCTTCGATATTTTGATGAGATACACCACTAAAATTGACGAAAATGATCAAATTAGCCAAAATTACCCCTTTTTGGCCTATATCATGGTGTATTCATCAAAATATCGGAGGGGCATGCCAAACTCGAAATCAGCGAAAAAAATGGAGTAGAACGATGGTAAGAACTTTTGAAAAAAGTGGCGGGCACGTGAGGGGCAATTTGGGCCTACCAGCAGCTATATCTCAGCATACAGGAGGGGTTAAATTTCAAACTGGTCAGCAACGTAACGCGGAATTCTCAAAAATATGTTTGGAAAACGGCTGCTGGACCATAAAAAAGGTTTCCAAGGTACATTTCCAAAGAAGCACTCTACAACGCAGTGTACCTAGCAAAAAAATAAATAGTAGTTCTTCTTTTCAATCACTCTTTTTCCGCTCCCAGATGATTGAACAGGGTCGACGACCGCGCAGACACTGATCCAAACTTTCACTAAATGCTGCGGGGTCGCTATCGACCAACCGAATCGCGTTACTGCATGTGGTTCATATTGTCATTGTGTCCAGCGAAAGTTGTTCTTGAACCCTTGTCCATTCTGGGCATATATTAATGTCTAGAGGAGTACACATAAAACCCGGATAACACGTTCAAAGACAACTCTCGTTGATCTCAGCAGGGTAAAATGTGGTGTCATACATACAGTGCTAAATCCATGCCAACATTCATCACCTCACAAGGCGTTGCAACGCACACAAGGCTCCCTAATCAATCCCTGGTGCTCAACGCAATTTTTTTACAGTTTGTATTATTTCGGTGGCAGTTTAGCGCTGAATTTGACACCATGAGTTTTGAGATAGGGAAATGCTTGGACGCAAACTGCGTGAGCATGCTTGCGTGAGCGCGAGCATGAGCAAAACTTAATCCATGCTTAGTGTACACAACAGGACGCGCACCAACCATAAGTGTATGTGCTAGGCCAATTTCAAATCAGCTTTACTCCCGCTAGGTATCGCGTGTGTTGTGTTCACAAACATGGATTCATATACACTACATGCATACGTTTTAGCTGACGAAGCAGATCGTGGAGAGGGACAGCTGGGTTCGGCTCAACGTCAGCCCGTCCAAAATCTTGCAGCAGGAGCAGATGTTGACGGAGCTGGAGACATATCTGAGGACGAATCCTGCAGACAAAGACAACGTATCTCAAACGCTGAAAATGCTGAAAGCTTGTCATCTGATTTTTGAGAAAGGCTTCCTTTCCCATGAGAAAATCGAGAGCGGTGATAGAGCGGCAGCCATCAAACCTTTCTTTGAGCCTTTTGCTGGAGCCTCCTCCTCCTCCAAGCCTTCCTCCTCCTCCTCCACCAACTATGTGCGCATGGAAAAACAGCCAACTCCCCTAGAAAATATAGAAGAAGGAATGAAATTTTTCTACGAATGGTACGAAGCCTTGGAGGCCGAGGCCGACTTTGCCCCGACCAGTCAGAAAGAGCGCCGTTTCATTGCTCATCAAACATTCGACCTTTTACAGGGGGATCTGGCAGAATAGTGGCATTGTGCAGAAGACAACCCTTCGTTGTCGTTATCTACTGCATGCAGGCTAAATGCACTCGCTCACAACGGTGCACATACAATGACAAAAACGCATTGGGGCAAGTATCAAGAATACATAAAATCACATCCGTGTTCGTTTCACGTGTACGTGAATTTATGCGCCGGAACCGCGGACAACCACCGCCTCCGTATGCACACAAACCTGCTCAATCTCAGTGTCGAAATAGTTAGTCCATCCTGATCCTGTCCCTTTTCTGCCATATCCCCCTTTACGGCTGGCAGTGTACGGCTTACTGTTCTTGGTCGAGGCCTATTTCGAGCGCGCGCCCCCTGTCAATTATCTGATCCCGTTCCGAATCAACGGCTCCGCTGTAGAAACCGTATTTGCTTGGCTAAGAGAGATCGCCGGCACCTCCAAGCTCACCTCCATCAACTTTGAGAGCTGCTGGCGCAAGATGGAGGTGACAAAGTCGCTGGAAGAAACGAAGAGGCAGAAGAAGAGAAAGTCGCAATATGGAGACGCCGCATTGAACTTCGGCATGGCCTTCCCTACAAAAAAACGCAAGACTACCTAACCTTCCTGTCAGTTCTGTTTCGCGATTCAGTATCAACATATGTATTCTGTCTGAACACAGTCTACTGTATGTACGTATGGACTATAAATTGTGCGTCGAGTGTTTGAATTTATCCTTCTTTCCAGCTTACACTTCGTCGTTGCCGCTTCATCCTTTGGAATCAGTTCTTCGCACACCAACTTCTGTGGCTTCCAAACTCCTCGCAGACCGGAAGAATCCATATGCACAATACGCACTCTATAACACATGCAGACAAACACACACACACACCACACGTGCGCGCAGGCAGAAAGAATGTCTTATGGCCCATTTACATCGATGCGCGCGTACACACAGTCTATCCATGCTCGACAGCCATACGCCAAGCATACGTAGAGTTTATTTGTGTTAACACATACCCCGAAAGGCCGATTGTTGACGACAAGTCGCTCAGTTGCTTTCCGTTCGTTGACGAATTATACATGGATGGCACAATTGTCCGTCATTCGATTTCGTCAAAAAGCAAACAACAATGCAAAACAGTTGAGCGATTTGTTGTCAGCAATGACGACTAGCAGCGGTATGTGTTAACTTTCCTGGATTTCAAAAGTCACAGCGTGGTCAACTGGTTACGCAACCGACGCCAACCGACGTGGTAATTTTAGTTGCGCAACTGACGACAACCAGCATATGGAAATTGCGCAACTATGGCAATGGTTTGGCGTGGGTTGCGCAAATCCCATAAGTCGGTTGGCGTCGATTGCGCAACCAATTGACCATATAGGACTTTGAAATCCGGGAGGATGTAAAGTTTTGGACAAGACTTTTCATCATGGGTCCGAGGTGGATGGGAGCGAGCGGTGGGCGCATTGCCAAAAGACTACCAGCGGGCAATGCAAATGCGGAGACACAGTCAGGCAGTCCAGACGCGACAGAGACGGTGTTCACCCCTTGGGAGATATGTACCATATAAAAGGAGAGTGCAGCCAGCCGGAGTCAGTGTGTCAAGAAGATCATCGTTGGGACTTCTCCGGTTTCATCGCGAGCCCTGCAAGAAGACTACCATCAGGAGAGCAGTCTTCCTACTGTAGCGAGAATTGACAGACAGGAGGGGAGAGACGAGACTGTATAGCCTCGGAGCTCCAAGCCTGCCTTGACGTTCTCTGCTATCTCCTATCCAGACTGCAGTGCCCCAACCCCAGCCAACGCTTTAGCTGTGCATCACCTAGACGTACTCTTATCTACTGACCTTGAGCGCCCGTATCTTCGCTGTATGTATGTCAGACGACTAATAAACTGTGTACCTGTTGCTGCATCCTTGTTGGTCACTCCCGGAGGTGTCCGAGGATCTCAGAACCGTGGAAGGCAGTAAGTAGGCTGTTGACCGACCCTCCGTTGTCCGGAACACAGGGAGGGTGGAACCGGGATTGGGTGCCTCTCCTAGGAAGTGGCCCAGGTCTACGGGGAGACTCGAGTCCAGGGTGAGTTCTGTCCTGCATCACAAAGGTTTGGACGCTTGCAGAGGCTGCCCGAGTTTAGACGAGTGGACGTCCGCCTCAGCCTTCCGAAGAGCAAGGATCAACTCAGACGAAGACGAGGGTCAGCGTTAGCAAGTCTCTAGCGGGTGGACAGACTGATCATCTGAGACTGGGACCTCTGCGTGCGTGTCACCGCTACACCCGTAGAGTACCGGAAACTCTACAAGTGAAGATCCCGGCGTGATAGACAGGCCACTCAACTCAATCGTCTGGGACAGGTCAATAGGTGAAAACTGCCAAGCCCGGAATGCAGCAACCTCGAGACGGTGTGAGGGGACCCGCAAGTTCTTCACCAACGTCGGTGCAGAGTGGATTGGTCGCCCTGCACAGTACATGCACGCAGTTGGTACGCCGCCTCTCCCAGACGTCTACTAATCTTCCCCCAGCCAATAACCCCACTGCGTCGATGGATCAGAGTAGCAAGAACCGAAGGACAGAAGGGAACTCCATTGGCTCTACGACCAGACAGTCCCATGACTCTACGCGGTACTATTCTATCTCAGAAGGCGACTCCACTACTCTACCGCCTACCTCGACCGCGTCACTACACACGACGATGGGTATCTCACCATCGTGTCCAGTTCTCACCATTACTCCAGTCTGTCAGGCTACTGGAGAAGAGTGCAATGGTACGTCAGGAGGGAATACGCAGACGCTGACCTCACCTGGCTCTTCAACATCTTCCATCTCAGTACAGCAGTTGACGCCGATGTTGACTCAGCTGACGTTGAGCATCCAGCGCTTGACGGAAGTGCTGGGTCTTTCTGGAGGAAGCAGCTCCAGTTCGGCCTCTGCTCCAGTGACTATCATCTCTACTACCACTGGAGGTGAGGGGGAATGAAGGGATGACGCAAGGGGGAAAGGCGAGTAGCCTGGCCTCCTGCCGAAACCCATCACGCCCCCCTGCTCAACCACATCCAATGGAGATGGATGGGCCAGAGTTGAGTCCAGTACCTGGAGCCAGACGACCATCGATTTCTTTGGTGCAGTCGTCCCAGGGATCCGCATCCTTCTTGGCTACGCCTGGACGCACGTTTCAACAGCCCCTGACGTCGACTCAGGACAGCTTAGCAGTGAAGAAGCAGCTGACTTCTGCTCACCAGACGCCAGATGTGCAAAGTCCGAAGTCGGAGCCGGTGATGTGCGAGCTCTTGCCGGAGGCCGCTATGGATGTTGTTACATCTATGGCGGAATCCAGCGAGTCGCTCTACTCACCACCAGAAATTGACGTGGGCACTAGATTCGACCCCAGAGGTTACTTGCTCACCACCTCGGACATCTGCAACACGTACACCAGATTCTTGCGCGAACAGACCCGTGCGCCCAGATGTGTGATCACCGGATCGGCAGCAGATCCGGAGTGCCACATCTTCCAGACCAAGACAGAAGAGCCAGTAGACATCTTCAGACATCTGGCAGACACCCAGCAAGGCATACTACAGCTGCATCCAGACGTTGCAGCTAACGAGTGGGAGATGTTGATCGTGATCTACTCCATCGCTGGACTCCCCAGACCGCTGAGACGAACTCTTACCTCTTCATACCTGACTGGATGGATGGCGGACAGACGAATGTTTCTCCACTGTCTCCGTCAGTTGGCAGATGAAGAGTTGCAGACGGCTATGGCTCAGACAGATGACATCTTCCCGGGAGTGTGTCATCGCTCCCTCGTACCACCTTGGGACACTCCTCAGTTGATTCATATCGCTGGAGTTGCCCAAGCTGAGCTGGAGAAGCTGCGATGGAATCCTGCCCTGGAGACCGCCCATCGGTTCTTGGGGCGGGTGCGCAGCTTGGTTCGCCATCACATGATCATGACGCCGAGACGAAGTCCACGCCAGCTTTACAGCAGTGTACTCCAACACCAGCTGGCCGTCCTTCCGCCACCATGGGTCGAACAGCTGGAGAAAGCTGGATTGGCCCATCGCTCGGATCTGGTAGCCATCGTTTTGGGCCAGACACGGATGACGGAAGGAAGACTTCGTGCTGTACCGAGTCATACGATGACTCCCAGCGAGCAGCTGGGGGCACGGAACCTTGCTTGGAGGTGAGGGAGGAGGGGCGACCCTCATCCCCTGCTTTCTGAGAGGGGGTCTGGAGCCCCAAAGCATGCACGCAGGCAAGTACAGTTTGGTGAACCAAGAAGCGAGCACCGCAGACCATCTCCAGCTGGAGAAGATAGCGCTGGAGAGCCTTCCAGGGATCCGACGCCGCGATGGGTGGGCGATGACACCACGGCCTATTCTGGCCTTCGCCCTGCCCATACGCACACCAATTCGCCCTGGCATCCGTCTTGCGAAGACAGCATTCTGGAGGAAGAAAGCGCAGTAGACGCCTTGCAGACGCCGGAGCAGCTGTATGGCTTACCACCGTGGACCTGGCTGTTGTCCTACATTCAGTATGGACTGATGCCAGCTCCAGTCATACCATCCGGCTACGGTGATCACAGTTTGCCGGTGCCATTGGAAGATGCAGTGGACCAGTTTCGCCAGGCGTGTGGAACAGGACGATCACTGCTGCAACATCAGATCGGATTGCAGCAGGACCAGACTGTGGATACGGTGCCCTCATCCGTCACACTGGAGAGTTATTCTCAGTGGGCCGGGTTTGGGCGCTATTATCCACGGTTGGGTCAGGGTCCACCTGTGCTCGGGTGTGTGTGGTGTCAAGGAACACACACTGCGCAGAATTGTCCGTTGCGGAGCCCAGAGAAAGCGATTCAAGGACCAATGGTGTCGCGTTCTAGACGAGCTTCGGAGCCCACCACACTTCCAGCAAGCGCCTACTCCAGACCATCCCCAGACTTCCAGGCAGTTCTGGTGCAAGATGAAGAATTACGCCCAGTGTTCATCCAGCTGCCAAAAGGGATGACGAAAATTCGACACCCTGAGCTGGAACCTGCTCCATGACTTCAACGTACTTCGCTTCCAGACGTTTGGTGAGGAACATGAAGCGCTGAATGCCCTTTTCGGTAGCGTGGGTGCTCTTTTGCGCTACGTGCCTGAGGAGTGCATGCAGAAGTTCATGACGGATGCAGCTGCTGAGGAAGAACCCAACGCGTCTGAACCTCTAGACGAACAGATCATCTTCAGACTGGCGAGTACCTACCCGTTCTGCCCGTACGGTCTCAGCCTCGCGGAATACGAAGCACTCTCCTGGAGACAGAAACAGCAGACGCTGCAGAAGAGACGACAGCAGTACTCTGCAGTGATGTGGTGCTACATGGCAGCCGCGGAGCGTTATCGCAGATGCCAGCGCAGCCGTCATTGGCGCAATTACCAGGCCATAAAGATCAGGACGACTGCGTGGCGTACGATGTCGCTTTGTGCGAATACACGGCAGCGGAAGCCTTCCAGTCAGCAGAGATCAGACGACAGAAGGCCATGCAGAAGATGACCATCAGACTGCCGCAGTGGGAATCACACGCCGCCCAGCGAATCGCCCAAGGACTGCGGGAGCTGCCATCCACTTTGACGACTACCACACCGTTCAGCCAGGAAGCACCGCGCCAGTACATCTGCTGATGTCGCTTCCAGGATTGGAGCAGTGGACACGGATGGAGCAGC
>JASAMW010000135.1:0-20412 GCA_030247985.1 Epsilonema sp. ZAB3_2
GAAACATGTACTGAAAGTAAGAACAAGATGTTAAAAACTTGTGCACATCTGTACACAGAAGGAAGAAGAAAAGTAGTAGTCCCTTTAAATCTAGGAAAGGAGTAATTTACCAATGGGTAGAAAAGGTGGCTCCAACGCATCACATCAGGTCCGAACCGGGGATAGCGACAGCTATACTGGTGCGTGTGCCATAAGGCTTCAGAGGGATCGGTCAACTGAGCATTCTGCAACTGCTGCGATCGGATCTCCTCATCCGACAACCAACGGATCTAAGAAACGGACCAACAAACATAAACATTCGTCACCGATCACGTACAAGTGGAAGATGTGACAGTGCTTTTACGAAAGTAATTTTGAGGGTTGTTCGTACATACCTTCTCTATTTGGCATCCATTCCACTTGCCGACATTCAGATCGCAGTGCACGACCTGCTGCTGCTTCGGCTGGAATCTGGCGGTGTGGTGGAAGGGGACTTTCCGTGGATCGTAGTTAGCAGGATCCGTGTATGCGGTCCTCTGATCGCTAGGTGCTTTTCCTGTGTCAGGACCCAATGCTTCCAGAACAGCAGCAGTGGCTTTCGCTTGCACAGTGGTTCTGCTGCGGAGCACACGACCGGATTCGGGCACCTCCGGACCAGAGGTCATGGTGGCACCACTCAAAGTGCAAGTGCGTCCACCCTCTTCACCCATGGGAACGCTGGAGCTGTGTTGGCCACGATCAGTAACTGTCTTATCCATACGCTACAAAGCAAATATTACATCATCCACCATTCAGTTTTGTGCATGATAAGGATATACACATGCACATCCTTAAAATGTGCCATAACGAATAACATCTTATTCGGTCTAGATAATGATACGGTCAACCAAAATATTGCCTCACCGACATATAGCAGAGTAAAGGAATGGTAAGCAGTAGCAGTACTGGCTGAGTCATTTAGTCAAAGTGTACCGTAGCTATCCCATCCACAAACAACGCGATTGATAACTGTTTGTTCAGTTTTGTGGCACAGAAAAAGATGTAATAGAAAAAATTCAGTGTATACAAACAAATCGGGTCAGACAATTCATTCAAATGTTGACGAGGCCGGTGTAGGTGGTGCGGGCATCTCTGGTGGCAGAAACTCAGGATGTTGATTTAGCCACTCTTGAAACTCCTACAAATTTTGTTACCATTTTTCACATATTCTCCACCAAAATAAAGGGCAAACTGTAGTCTGCATTATACCCGTTCCATCCGATTTTCAATATGGGGCAAGACCCAAGACAGAAGATGATAGAGCATGTGCAGCGAAACAATACGAACAGGCAGGTGTGACAAAAGGGTATTAATGTTGTGACCAGGGAAAAATATGACATGAGCATCTGCTTCTGCTTCTCTATGGATACATGATTGAGAATTGTCCTCTTCAACTGGACTTTGCATTAGCAAGTGAATTAGTATTGGGCGTAGAATAGTAAAGATAAAGCCCAGAAGAAATGGCATTACAGCAATAAATCTTCACTACTCTTGAGAGAGAATGAGAGATTTAAATTTTGTACGGCGAAACCGTTGATTGAAATCACAATGGGGAATACTAAGATTCGGACTCGGTATAAATGTGCATGCCCAAGTTTTGATAGCTTCCCAACATATTGCACCACAAGATTGGTTGGCGTGACACCAATCTGAACTGATTATACCATCCATTATTATTCCCGTATCACGTCCTACCTGTCGCGCGGCTCTAAGAAATCTACGCACATACGTAGGCATCTTTTGTCATATGTTTAGAGACAACCGCAGCGGTTCCGAAAAACATTCGGACAAGAGAGAGCGGGAGCCTCGTCATGGGAGGAGATCACATAAAAAGCGAGGGACGTGCATGGTAAACGTCCCTTCAGATGACATTACAAGGCTTCGTCCAACGGCACGAGTAGTAAAATAAGTGCGTGTATACTACCAACCTGTTCCACACAAAGAGACGCGTGGGATAGTCGGGACAGCAAAAAAGGAGCGGAATCATCCCGGTTTAAAGAGTGAATAGTGAAGGGTACACGTACCCTACTGGTCAAAAGTACAGGTACGATTGCGCGCGTTTTATTGGACTTGCCAGTAACGCGCATGCACCGGCGAGCAACTCGCAGGTACTTGAACGGCATCTTGAGAGCGGAGATCAAGTGGTCATAAATCCGCCGCGCGTCTTTTCTCTCATAATCTGCTGTTTGTTCAAGTCAAGTCAGGGCAATGTTAGGACGGAAAGTTTTTATGCTTCAGATGAAGGACTAATCCGATTTATGGTGCACGCGCTCACTCGCGTGCAACTTTTATCCCCCTCTTAATTGATGCTGTTCAAGTATGCGCATGTACACGAGCGTCCGCGCGGCAAAGTACCTGTACTTTTGACCTGTAGGGTATGTACAGTATGTACGGTAAAAGGGAAGGAATCCAAAGTAGACAGACGTCAATACATTCAAAATCTCTAACTTCCCCACTGCATGACACCGGCTTTTATGCACCTATCCCCAGAATTAAAGATGTAGATGAAAAAATTATATTAGGCTTTGTTCATAAATTACGTAACGCTGAAATAGGGGGAGGGGGGTTTGGCCCAGCGTTATGGTTGCGTTACTTTGCTGGGGGGGGGGGGGGGGGGGGGGTGGGCAGCAAACGTTACGTAATGCCGAATTTTTGGTGCACTAGCACTATTGCTAATGCTAAACCGCACAGTACCCATGGTGGAGCACGACTTTTGCTTTCAAGGATGGCCTAATTGATATCAATAACCAATAAACCAAAAACTAGCAGTAATGCTAAAAGCATGTCATGTACATACTATTGCATTCTGTAATGCATACATAGCTTACTACGTAGATGTAAATACACCACATGTACAGTAGGCCTATGTTATAGATCCAAACGTTACGTTACGTTTTGGTGGGGGGGGGGGGGGGGGGGGGTTGGGCCTAGCATTACGAAAACGTTACATAGGGGGAGGGGGGGTGCCAGTGATTGTATTTTAGCGTTATGTAATATATGAATAAAGCCTTAGACATCCGCCGTCAAAAGGAAATGGAACGAATGCGGACACTTCTATCTAATACATAAAGATGTTGACACATACTATCATATCATAAAAATTTCGTCCAATGCAAACAAGACCCTGGCAAAGCATTAGTGCCACCGGAGGATACCTTCCTGTACTAACATCCCTTCCTCAAGATTTATAGATGTGGATGTCATTTTTGTATAGATGTGTGTGTTACTATTACTGTATGTACGCCGACGGAAGGCGTGGTGGCTTATTGGTTCTGTACGCCGACGGAAGGCGTGGTCTCAGCGCAGAGGTGCGCTTGAGCAGTGTTTGGTAAAAGTATTCACTCTGGTGCTTTGCGGTGTATGAGAGTGGTTGTGTTTTTTGGTCTCGTTTCGTTTTCGTCCGGTTCCGTTGGTTGCGTTTCATGGTCGTCTCTTTTGTTCCAAGTTCCCGTCATATGGCTCCGGCTAAGAAGACTTCTGCTCCCCATCAGAAGAAACAGACGGCTTCCATGGAGGATTGGGGACCGCGCTCGCTGGCCGAATTTCAGAACATCAGAAGAAGAAGGACAGAGGAGCGGAAGCTGTTCTACCTGCAATGACAACGACGAGTCAACCTACAATGACAACGAGTCTAGATACAAACTTAGATACGCATTAGATACAAATAGTCTAAATACGCGTTAGATACAAACTTAATTTACATTCTTATCTTTATTTTTGAAAGGTCCATAGTCTATGCATGCAATGCTGTATGTGTTTTTACTTTTTAAGAAGACGGGAGCAGAAGAGGATGATGATGGGAGCAGGGCGTCGGGTTCAGTGGACCTTTTCCATGACTCGTCTACTGTATATGAGGAGAAAAAGATGGACGACGATGTTGAGGTTAGTGGTTTCGCGTGGGCAAGATATGTTATCACATACTAGCTATGCAGATGTGTTTGACAGTGTAAGGTAGCGTACGTACAGGTGTGCATAAAAACCTTTTTTATTTACCTTTTATTTTAAAGGGGAACTTTGGGCGGAAAGTTCGAGGTAAGCCTGCACTGATCATTAGATAGAGCATAAAAAATGCTGCAAAACGCACCAAGTCCCATTCCTCTACGTTGCGTCGTTCTTGAGTTATAGGCTTCAACTGATCTGTGAACGGGAAACTCAGCTTGAGAGCACGTAGCTCGCTAACCATTGCACCGATCGGAATAATTTTGCTACCACCGTGTGCTCCGTTTGGCGTTCTACCTTTTTGTTTTATAAAGTTTCGCTGTATCTTCACTGCCTGTGGAATGGGAAGCCCAAAAATAGGTGTCCTTGCGCAGTTTAGCACACATTTCGCCCATGATGTGGACGTGGACGAAATGTGTGCTAAACTGCGCAAGGACACCTGTTTTTGGGCTTCTCATGCCACAGACAGTGAAGATACAGCAAAACTTTATACAACAAAAAGGTAGAACGCTAAACGGAGCACACGGTGGTAGCAAAATTATTCCGATCGGTGCAATGGTTAGCGAGCTACGTGCTCTCAAGCTGAGTTTCCCGTTCACAGATCAGTTGAAGCCTATAACTCAAGAACGACGCAACGTAGAGGGATAATGGGACTTGGTGCGTTTTGCAGCATTTTTTATGCTCTATCTAATGATGTGCGTGGCCTTACCCCGAATTTTCCGCGCAAAGTTCCCCTTTAAGGATACGAAAGATGTTGAATCTGCAGACCTACAGGAAGAGAATTCATCTCTTGGTGATGAGGAAGAGGATGAGGAAGAGGCGTCTGTTGGTGTTGCTGAGGATGCGGAAAAGGCTTATGCTGGTGGTTCTGTGGGAGTGGGAGAGACTTCTGCTGCAGTAGCTGCAGAAGCGGTTTCTGAGGAGGATCCGCAGAAGGAGACTTCAAGAGGCAGTGATGATCGATCTGGATCTGTTCAAGGAAGGCGCAGCACATCACCGGTGAGTATCCGTATAGTTAAACACAGATTTATAGTTGTCATCCAAAATGAGTGTGTTCAGCGCTGGTTTGAAAGGGAATGGTTAGTAGTGTCCGTACTCTATCTCACCCAATATCTGCTTGTAGTAAATTTGTTGAAGCAAAAATGACATCCACATCTATACAAAAATGACATCCACATCTATAAATCTTGAGGAAGGGATGTTAGTACAGGAAGGTATCCTCCGGTGGCACTAATGCTTTGCCAGGGTCTTGTTTGCATTGGACGAAATTTTTATGATATGATAGTATGTGTCAACATCTTTATGTATTAGATAGAAGTGTCCGCATTCGTTCCATTTCCTTTTGACGGCGGATGTCTAAGGCTTTATTCATATATTACATAACGCTAAAATACAATCACTGGCACCCCCCCTCCCCCTATGTAACGTTTTCGTAATGCTAGGCCCAACCCCCCCCCCCCCCCCCCCCCCACCAAAACGTAACGTAACGTTTGGATCTATAACATAGGCCTACTGTACATATGTTGTATTTACATCTACGTAGTAAGCTATGTATGCATTACAGAATGCAATAGTATGTACATGACATGCTTTTAGCATTACTGCTAGTTTTTGGTTTATTGGTTATTGATATCAATTAGGCCATCCTTGAAAGCAAAAGTCGTGCTCCACCATGGGTACTGTGCGGTTTAGCATTAGCAATAGTGCTAGTGCACCAAAAATTCGGCATTACGTAACGTTTGCTGCCCACCCCCCCCCCCCCCCCCCCCAGCAAAGTAACGCAACCATAACGCTGGGCCAAACCCCCCTCCCCCTATTTCAGCGTTACGTAATTTATGAACAAAGCCTAATATAATTTTTTCATCTACATCTTTAATTCTGGGGATAGGTGCATAAAAGCCGGTGTCATGCAGTGGGGAAGTTAGAGATTTTGAATGTATTGACGTCTGTCTACTTTGGATTCCTTCCCTTTTACCGTACATACTGTACATACCCTACAGGTCAAAAGTACAGGTACTTTGCCGCGCGGACGCTCGTGTACATGCGCATACTTGAACAGCATCAATTAAGAGGGGGATAAAAGTTGCACGCGAGTGAGCGCGTGCACCATAAATCGGATTAGTCCTTCATCTGAAGCATAAAAACTTTCCGTCCTAACATTGCCCTGACTTGACTTGAACAAACAGCAGATTATGAGAGAAAAGACGCGCGGCGGATTTATGACCACTTGATCTCCGCTCTCAAGATGCCGTTCAAGTACCTGCGAGTTGCTCGCCGGTGCATGCGCGTTACTGGCAAGTCCAATAAAACGCGCGCAATCGTACCTGTACTTTTGACCAGTAGGGTACGTGTACCCTTCACTATTCACTCTTTAAACCGGGATGATTCCGCTCCTTTTTTGCTGTCCCGACTATCCCACGCGTCTCTTTGTGTGGAACAGGTTGGTAGTATACACGCACTTATTTTACTACTCGTGCCGTTGGACGAAGCCTTGTAATGTCATCTGAAGGGACGTTTACCATGCACGTCCCTCGCTTTTTATGTGATCTCCTCCCATGACGAGGCTCCCGCTCTCTCTTGTCCGAATGTTTTTCGGAACCGCTGCGGTTGTCTCTAAACAGATGACAAAGGATGCCTACGTATGTGCGTAGATTTCTTAGAGCCGCGCGACAGGTAGGACGTGATACGGGAATAATAATGGATGGTATAATCAGTTCAGATTGGTGTCACGCCAACCAATCTTGTGGTTTGGTGCACTAGCACTATTGCTAATGCTAAACCGCACAGTACCCATGGTGCCCACCCCACGTAACGTTTGCTGCCCACCCCCCCCCCCCCCCCCCCCAGCAAAGTAACGCAACCATAACGCTGGGCCAAACCCCCCTCCCCCTATTTCAGCGTTACGTAATTTATGAACAAAGCCTAATATAATTTTTTCATCTACATCTTTAATTCTGGGGATAGGTGCATAAAAGCCGGTGTCATGCAGTGGGGAAGTTAGAGATTTTGAATGTATTGACGTCTGTCTACTTTGGATTCCTTCCCTTTTACCGTACATACTGTACATACCCTACAGGTCAAAAGTACAGGTACTTTGCCGCGCGGACGCTCGTGTACATGCGCATACTTGAACAGCATCAATTAAGAGGGGGATAAAAGTTGCACGCGAGTGAGCGCGTGCACCATAAATCGGATTAGTCCTTCATCTGAAGCATAAAAACTTTCCGTCCTAACATTGCCCTGACTTGACTTGAACAAACAGCAGATTATGAGAGAAAAGACGCGCGGCGGATTTATGACCACTTGATCTCCGCTCTCAAGATGCCGTTCAAGTACCTGCGAGTTGCTCGCCGGTGCATGCGCGTTACTGGCAAGTCCAATAAAACGCGCGCAATCGTACCTGTACTTTTGACCAGTAGGGTACGTGTACCCTTCACTATTCACTCTTTAAACCGGGATGATTCCGCTCCTTTTTTGCTGTCCCGACTATCCCACGCGTCTCTTTGTGTGGAACAGGTTGGTAGTATACACGCACTTATTTTACTACTCGTGCCGTTGGACGAAGCCTTGTAATGTCATCTGAAGGGACGTTTACCATGCACGTCCCTCGCTTTTTATGTGATCTCCTCCCATGACGAGGCTCCCGCTCTCTCTTGTCCGAATGTTTTTCGGAACCGCTGCGGTTGTCTCTAAACATATGACAAAAGATGCCTACGTATGTGCGTAGATTTCTTAGAGCCGCGCGACAGGTAGGACGTGATACGGGAATAATAATGGATGGTATAATCAGTTCAGATTAGGCGAGACAGAGCATAGATGGCAACTCCGCCACCGTTACGGCCACCGCGTGGCCGATCGCGGCGAATGAGTGTGTACCCGGGTACATCAAGGCAGGAACTGCTGATGTTTCTGTCCAGCTTCGTTTCTTGTAGCGCCAGTGCCACAAATTCGTGCTGGTACAGCAGTAGAGTAACCTCGTCCAGTTTCGAAGGGAGAGAGTTGACATTCGCTGATGCCACAACTGGGCGCGCTGGAGTAGAAATAGGAGCAGAAAGATGAGCTGGTGCATCCGGCCCAGGGTTCAAGCTAACATCACCACAGAGCGCCAAAGTTGCAGTGAAAACGAACAGGGCAGAAGGACGGGGGCGCTGACATACGGAATGGTAGCAGCGATAACGAAACTTTCGGGGATAGATGGCAGCAGATGAAGTGCACGACGCACATTGGTACGACATGGCCACGGAAAGAAAGCGACCACTATCCACAGGCGGGGAGAAAGTTTGCCAACAAATGAAAGCAATGGCCAAGATGGCACACAGCCAAAAAGTGCCAAGTGAACATTTGGCTCTGGTACGATGCCACATCGCTTCCAATGAAGTAGGGTACAGTACGTATGTATACAGTAGAGATATAGAGGAACCAGTTTTCCAGTGAACAATACCGAGAGGCGCAGGAAAGTTAGCAGTATAGATAAAGAAAAAGCAGAAAATCAGGAAAGCTGATAGGCGAAACAGGCCAGAAAACAGTAGGATGGTAGTAGAGAAGAAGCTCGATCGAATGGTATAAAAATTGTGAATAAGCAACAAAGGTAGGTGGTCGAATTTGCCAGAATACGATTGCAGATTTACACGGAGAGACGACACACGACTCAACTCAACTCAACTCAACTCAACATCCACTTGACTTTTTTGGGGGACTCAACTCAACTCAACTCAACTCAACATCCGGTTGACTTTTTTGGGGGCAAAAATATTTTTTTCTAAATCTTCATCAAATTTTACATAAGATAGGCTACTTTTGAGGAGTTTCCATGATATTGTTGAGTTATCTTTAAAAATGGGGAAAACGCACACTCTGAAGATCCTTACTCGCCCCTCTTTGAGGCCTTGCTGTGAAAATTTCCCATTAGTGACCTTCTTTTCAAATGTAGCCTATCTTGTAGCAATTTTTCTGCTCTACAAGATTCAGAAATAAAACAGCGAGCACACGACTAACTCTCTCAAAATTTTGAAAATTATGGAAAAATCCAATTTTTGGATTTTCAGCAAAAACAGCTTTAACTCCTGAAAAGAGGGCTAGAGGGCTCAAAACTTGTCTGAACATGTACCCCCGTAGGTTCTATGTGTTTGCAAATTTATAGCCCCAAAGCCCCGCAGTGGGGCTATTTACCCCCATTTTTGTGTAAAAAAAGTGAAATATCAGGGTCAAATTTGAGGCCTTATATCTCAGGACTGGGTGCGAATTTCTGACCCGGTCTTTCTGTAAAATACGTAAAATCAGTTGGGCTACCAGCTCACGTCATCAGCAAAAAACTGAAAATTACCCCCCCCCCCCCCCCCTGTCCGCGGTACTGTACAGCAATACTGAATCCTTCCAGACATCGCGTTTTAATCACTTTGCCTGAAGACAAGACAAGAGACGTGAGGGAAGCGACACGCAGTAGAGATGAGCGAGAGAGGGGGAGGCAAAATTTGTTCTAGGAGCGAAACCGGGAAGGGAATGGGCTAAGCGCTGAACAAGCAGGTCTTAAAAAGGCTTTAAGTAGTTTTGAGATTTTTGATAAGATGAGTGATTGAGGAGCTTATTTGCAGAAGATGGTGGTGGCTTTTCAGATATGCTGTATGGGAGATTAGCTAATGTTTGTCCTGAGGGCCAAACATGAGTGATGCCCTTACAATAGGCAGGTTTTAGGGAATTGTTGCAAAGGTGGAGTAGTGGAGCAGCTTAGAATTGCGCTGGTTTTTTTGTGAGAAGCGACCTGAGTGGTTGGCTGGAGTGATTGAGGAGCTTATTTGCAGAAGAGGGTGGTGGCTTTTCAGATATGCTGTATGGGAGATTAGCTAATGTTTGTCCTGAGGGCCAAACATGAGTGATGCCCTTACAATAGGCAGGTTTTAGGGAATTGTTGCAAAGGTGAAGTGGTGGAGCAGCTTAGAATTGCGCTGGTTTTTTGTGAGAAGCGACCTGAGAGGTTGGCTGGAGTGATTGAGGAGCTTATTTGCAGAAGAGGGTGGTGGCTTTTCAGATATGCTATATGGGAGATTAGCTAGTGTTTGTCCTGAGGGCCAAACATGAGTGATGCCCTTACAATAGGCAGGTTTTAGGGAATTGTTGCAAAGGTGAAGTGTTGGTGGAGCAGCTTAGAATTGCGCTGGTTTTTTGTGAGAAGCGACCTGAGAGGTTGGTTGGAGTGATTGAGGAGCTTATTTGCAGAAGATGGTGGTGGCTTTTTAGATATGCTGTATGGGAGATTAGCTAATGTTTGTCCTGAGGGCCAAACATGAGTGATGCCCTTACAATAGGCAGGTTTTAGGGAATTGTTGCAAAGGTGAAGTGTTGGAGCAGCTTAGAATTGTGCTGTTTTTTTGTGAGAAGCGACCTGAGAGGTTGGCTGATGTTTGTCTTGAGAGTTGGTTAACCGATACTCCATATGCCTGCCTACTCCATTCATTTATGCGCATGCATGCGCATGGAAAAAAGGAGCTCCAGTACATAGATGCGCATGCATGCGCATTTTTGAAGTGGCGGTCGACTTTTATGCGCACAGTTCCTCATAAATGCGCATGAATGCGCATCTTAGGTACTGGAGCTCCTTTTTTCCATGCGCATGCATGCGCATAAATGAATGGAGTAGGCAGGCATATGGAGTATCGGTTAACCCCTCCGCCTTAACCAGTACTGAATATGCCTGCCAACTAGTGATGTTTTAGCCGGGCCATTTTTGATTTTAGTTTAGTCTTAGTATTAGTACTAAAGCTCAACTTGATTTTAGTCTTAGTCTTAGTACTAAAGGTCAAACTTGCTTTAGTACTAAAACATTTTAGTTTTAGTCTTAGCCGGACAAACTAGTAGAGATATGAGCCAAATTCCTGAATAATCACTTCTTGTATAGCTTCTTGAACATGCTCATAATGCATGACTCATTGATATGGTCACTTTTTGTAACGCTCACATTGACTCTAAATCAAAATATGCAGAAATCGAGCACTGCAATATTGGAGTTTGGTAATTTTTGCTGTTTTTTGCAATTGTGGCTACTGTAAAAAGATGCTCAAATTAGTGCCCGGCTAAAGACTAAAACTGATTTTAGCCGGGCTTCAATTTTAGTTTTAGTCTTAGCCACCTGACTTGATTTTAGTCTTAGTTTTAGTCTTAGTACTAAAGCTCAAACTTGCTTTAGTACTAAAACATTTTAGTCTTAGTCTTAGTACTAAACCATCACTACTGCCAACTCCATTCATTGGTGATCACGCGTGAGCACGAAAAAAAGAAGCCTCCAGTACTGAAGGTGATCACACGTGAGCATAGGTGATCACGCGTGAGCACTTCGGTCGACTTTTATGAGCTCAGGTGCTCATAAGTGCTCACGCGTGATCACCTTCAGTACTGGAGGCTTCTTTTTTTCGTGCTCACGCGTGATCACCAATGAATGGAGTTGGCAGGCATATTCAGTACTGGTTAAAAACCTTTCGGTCCTGTCAGGCGGAATGGGTAAAGCAGGTTCGTAAGCAGAGAAAAACGGTGTGCATAATCGGGGAAGTACAGTATCAGGGGACACAGCACCATATTGGTCACATATTCACAGTTTCGTTGACATGAACCTGAATCTGCGTTTCTATTGGATTTATCCAGAGGTATTTTCATCCATTGTCGTAAATCGTGCTTTCCTGCACTGGTATTGATTTGTCACTATTTGAGGAATCTTTAGCTGATCTTCGCACAAGTGATGTTACTGGCACCATTACAGGTGATCTGTCTTTTGGCGCCTTGAGGCGATCTTTCATTGTTTCTTGCAGTAGCTAAACAATCATGCATGCTCCCATAATAATTTGGTTTCTGTTTAGCTATTGCAAAATGGACACAATCCAGAAATGAATCTATTGTACAGCTATAAGTATTGTATCTGCTGCAGAGCTTCTTTTCAAAATTACCTGCTTTTCTTTCCTGCCATTTGAGATGTTCTTCATCCGCAGTATTCCAGGCATTGTTTTATTGAATCGCTCTTGAACACGCACTCCTTCCAAAAGAGAGTTCTCCTTTTGAATTGCTGTTGAAGATACCATCCTTTCAGAAGAAAATCCTTCCCTTTCTCACTGACTATGCACAATTTTTCCCCTGTGATTCTTCAATGCAATAGCGCCGCTGCTCAGCGACTGAGCAAAAGCACAAAATAACTAGTCTGTGACGTGTCTCAATTTTCGTCACATTTTTATTTTTCTTATGCAAATTCCACTCTTTAACACACTGTTCCTTTCATGTAAATTATTCTTGCATCAATTGTCGACATTTCCTATGCAAATTACTCCCTAAAGCACATGTTTTTCCCTTTTCCCCTATATGCAAATTATTTCCTCTGAGCTCAACTACTTATCCTGTGTTTTCATCGTTTGCCCAGTTCATCGCGATGGTGTAGGCGATAGAGCTTTCGTCTTCTAATCCTACGGGATGGGCTGGTGTGAGATTCGAACCCGGGATCGACCAAATTTTTCGCAAAAATGTCAACGAAACACTAAACCTCCAAAACGTCAACGAAACACTAAAATCTACAAAACGTCAACGAAACACTAAACACTCCGACCCGTCAACGAAACTTTGTAATGGGACGTATCGCCGCCACATACGTAGGATCGCCAAATTGAAAATTTGAAATTTCTCCTATACCTACACAGTACGTAACCCTATCCTACAGCATACTACGTAAGACCCCTATACCCCTATGATGAGGGCAACTCAACATGGTAGCCCTTACGACTGAGGTCGTAAGGGCAAAAACGAAAAAATGCGACCTTGCAGTCTTTACTCTTCACCCATCAATATCTCGTGATGTCCGAACAATTTTTTTTTCCAAAATTCATCCACATATGCAGTTTTGGATGGGGAATCCGATAGGCATATTATCTCGATTTCCAAAACTACCCCCTTCCGCGTATAGAGGTAGGTACTACAGTACAGGCTACTGTCAAGTGTCAACTCAATCCTTACAGACAACGTTTCCTGCCATCTTTTGATGGGTCCACTATAAGGATTTACCATGGATTGTTTTTATTCGCTTTTCTGTTTGTATACTAGAGAATATTTATTCAATCGACCCCTCTTCTGGCGCAACGTCCCTTGTGTCGAACTTCAGCTTCCCAGGGATCTCAGGCCCCTATGCTGGCCATCTTGGGATGTCCGTGCACCCATACACAGGTCAAGTCTGGACTATACTCGCAACTGCCCAGGGAACTTCCGGATTTCGATACTTTGGAACCATCGACCTCTTCACTGGCGCATTCACATTTGTGGCATACATAAACGCCAGTTTGGAAATTGTGAACATCGCATTTGTCTTCGGTGAGGTTGTCGATAAAATAAATCTGACCAGCCGAGTACCGTATTTTTGGGTGTATAGCCCCATGGGATGGGATGGCTATAGAAATATCGAGAGTCTGATGGGGGTTATACACCGGGGGATATGCTGGGGGATATACGTAACATGGGACAAAATTCTTGTTTGTGAGAGGTGCGTTAGAGAGTCATGTCTTTGAGGTCAACAGTACTTGTTTTAAGGGTTAAAACATGGTTATTCTAGTACAAAACACTAAAATTTGAATATGACTATAATTTGAATATGAATATGAATACTGTGCAACCCAGTTGTATTCGTGCTATGCTGCTGGTGTTTTCTTTTTGCTGTGTCATGTAGGCTATATTAGACCAGTAAAAATTCATTCATTCAACTCTAGTGTGGGCTAGGTATATACGAGAACAAATGATGTTTAGTCGCCTGGGGGGGGGGGGGGGCATACCGTACCTACCTATGAGGGGTCTATTTTCGAGGGGGCTACAAACGAGATTGTACAACACAGTAAAAAAGTGCAGCACATGCAATGAAGCCCAAGAAGCTGAACTTGCGTTCACTCAGCAGTCTGCACGTGCCATTCACGGTACGTTCTTTATCCTCACCCGCCTGTCGGTCACAGGTAGTACATGCACGTACATAAGCTGCTTGTTTTAAGATAATAACGTAACAACTACAACCACTACAACCACTACTGCTACTGCCACCACAACCCAGCATAGAGCAACAGCTTCCACTACAATCACCGCAAGAAGTACTAGTATTTCATCTGCAACAACGCCATCAGGTTAGTTTTTCTTGTACGAGGCTATGAAAAAAGGTACCCGTAGCTAGGTAAATCGTACTATTACTTTACAAAATATGGGAGCCATATATTACTGTAATGTTCCGTGTATAGCCCCCTCTCGTGTATAACCCCCTCGTGTTGCCCCCATCGGCCACTAACGTGATTTGCCCTCGTGTATAGCCCCCTATTGCGAACCGCGAAAAGCAAGGGAAAGCAAGTGTTTTTGCGCTAAAAATACCGTTTTTGAGGTGTTTTCACTCCCAGTCCACTCTATACTACTAATCTGCCTTTCGTTTGCGGTACGCCTCGTCGCATTTTTTCCTGCATATGTCAGGTATTCCCATGACATTCGCTTCGCTTTTACTTTGATAATCCAGGCTAACAAGCCGAACCCTTTTACAGGAATCACGATAATCGTAATCACCACGAGTATGCTTGGACCTGCGCCTGTATGTACGTACTTACACACAATAAAACTGCGCCAAAGTATAATCCTACTGAACTGACATAAATTTTAACATTACAATGACATTTTGTGTTTGGTTGTACATGCACTGGCAAGGACTTCTAGATACTTAGATAATCCTAAGCTTATAGGAGTTCTTGACTAACCGTAAAATTTTTTGGCACAAACGCCGGGCTTGACCAGCCAATTGGCTGGTCAAAACATGACAAACGAAAGGCAGAATTGAATATAGGCCGGTTTGGGAGTGTTGATGCATAGGAGTTCATCTGCACATCATTTGGAACAGTTCTGATCATTTTGCCAGTGACATCCCTCAGAGGGAATTTTTTTTAGTCAGAAAAAATTCACAATTTTCAAGTTGAATGAAAGCTGTATTTTTGATGTTTGGAGCTTGTAAACGTGCCAAATAACCACCATAAACGAATCCAGGAGGTCAAAAAACCATACTTTTGGTGCAAATAAGAAATGCCCTCGTGTATTGTCCCCCCCCTCGTGTATAACCCCCTCTCGTGTATAGCCCCTAATCGGGGCTTACCATTTGTATTGCCCCATGGGGCTATCTACGGAACATTACAGTATCTGTTTGTGTGTTATGCTATGCTATACCTACGTTCGCTTAGTTTAGCAGCAAAAGCGTCCATCCATGGCTCATTCGAAACCTTATGACCACGACTGCAACAAAAAGCCCTTCGATTTTTTGATCCAATCAAATCAGCCCATCGCCCGCCCGATCGGTAATCGATATTTATAGTACTAAAAACACGCAGAAACCGAGTGACAGTCCCGCGAAGAGGGCTTGCAGCAGTCACGTTCGAAAGTGCACACTTTGACCAAAGCGTGCAGAAGTACTGTTGCCAGATGTGCGAAAGGGTTGTCAAATGCGCGCGCAAGTGTTGCCAGATTTTCGAAAGGTTTTCCATGCGCGCACTAAGTGCCATTTAGTGAATGGTATCAAGATGCTAACTGCTGCCAGATGTGCAAAAGGGTTGCAAGATCTGCAATAGTGTTGTCAGATGCGCGAAAGAGTTGCCAGATGTGCAAAAGGAGTGGCCAGAAGCGCAAGTGTTACTGCGCTGAGTTGTGCAGAGGTTTTATCCTGCATTTGCTGCCAAAGCTGAATGAAACAGGCTGAAAGTTCCTGATCACATAAACACTGAAAAATTGGAATGTTTTCATTCATTGTTCATGTATTCATTCTCTGCCTGTCATACAAAACATATCCACAATAGCTGCTTGTTTTAAGATCACACCAAAACTACTCCAACTACAACCACCACTGCTACTGCCAAGACAACCCAGCATACAGCAATAGCTTCCACTACAATCGCCGCAAGCAGTGCAACAACGCAATCAGGTTTGTTTTTCTTGTACGTTTTCTAAATACTGTATGACTGGAAACTGGTCGGTGTTCATGATAAAATGCAAGACGATGGTCCAACGATGTAATGTCCAACGCATCTCCCTCAAAACTTCAAAATGCAGTTACACAGACACACTTTGTAGACAGTTTGAAAAAAAACCGGGCGCTGTCTATGCTTTCGCATACTTTGTGTGGCGGTCCAGCATGGACCGCCACGAAAGGTAAGGTATTGCTTTTGGCGCTAAGCCAAGAGAAGAAAAAGGTTTGTTTCAGATTTCCTTTCCAACATTCACCTCATTAGCTAGAACCGGTGAAAGGATAGGCCTTTCTCATATGTTTCCGTCTCCTCCGCTCACTTTTCTTTTGTTTCTTCTTTTTCGGTTCACCACGGTTCACCTTTTTCTTCTCTTGGCTTAGCGCCAAAAGCAATACCTTACCTTTCGTGGCGGTCCATGCTGGACCGCCACACAAAGTATGCGAAAGCATAGACAGCGCCCGGTTTTTTTCAAACTGTCTACAAAGTGTGTCTGTGTAACTGCATTTTGAAGTTTTGATGGCTCAGACACCACCATCGTCTTGCATTTTACATACTGTATGTAAGGGACAGGTAATCTACATATAAATTACAAAATATGGAGCCATATCTGTCTGTGTGTTAAGCAATACTATACGTTTGCTCAGTTTTGCAGCAAAAGCGCCGTCCATCCATGGCTCATTCGAAACCTTATGACCACGGGGGCGACAAAAAGCCCTTCTATGTTTGATCCAATCAAATCAGCCGTCGCCCATAATCGATATTTTTTTAGTACTAAGAATACGCAGAGTCTAATAGTGACACAGGTTTGCCCGCAAGGGTTTGCAGCAGGTCACGTTCAAAAGTGCACGCTTGACCAAAACAAAACGTACAGCAGTTGTAGGCTACTGTTGCCAGATGTGCAAATGGGTGCGATGTGCCAAATGCGCGCGCAAGTGTTGCCAGATTTTGAAAGGTTTTCCAGGTGAGGACAGATGTGCGACAGGGTTGCCTGCCAGATCTGCAATTGTGTTGTCAGATGTGCGAAAGAGTTGTCAGATGTGCAAAAGGATTGCCAGAACCAAGTGTTACTGCGCTGAGTTGTGCAGAGTTTTTTATCCTGTATTGCTGCCAAGCTGAAACTGGCTGCTGGTGGGGTATATCAGCCAATGCATGAGAGAGTGGCGAATCGCCAACATCCACTTTTTTTACTTTTCCGATTTTATGTCTTGAATATAGGTAATCAACCCTCCTGAGTTCGAAAATGAACTTGGTTTTGCGATTTGACCACGTTTAACCGGAGAAACGAGCCAATTTAGGCAGGGTGGTCAGGGGAAAGGCGGAAAATCGAACATGATCAACTCGACGTTACGTACAGGCGTCCCAAAGCTCAGCCAACAGGGCTATTAAGGCAAACCATACACCATTAGACTCGGCTTGATTTGCTCTTTTCAATGGTATACTCGCCGACCGCTTGACCCTTACCGTTAGCGAGTTATGTTGAGAAACGCGCAAAATTAGCAACACCGCAAAAACCAGGCAAAATTTCGAAAATCGAACGTAGCTCGCCCGATTTTGACCTGACAGATCTGAAACCTATCTCATGTTGTAGCGCTTGAAATTCTGAACAAGATAGGCTATGTCTCCACTCTCCCCGCCTGTGCGCAACGGGTTAAATATTGCGCCAAAGTTGGACCGAAAGGTAAAAAAATCGAGTTTCAGTGCTAAAATTGCACTTACGTTGTCAGCTGCAGCTTGCCAGGCAGTAGGGATACGAAAAAGTCGGAGACACCCCAAAGTGCAGCTTGAAACGCGCTTTTCAATGGTGGTCTTCCGGTCCGCTTAACCCCTACCGTTGGTGAGTTATTAGTGGGGAAAGGCAAAATTGGCAATATCACGGACACCAGACAAAATTCAAATTATCGCCTGTAGCTCAGGCGCTATTTAAGTGACAGAACTTAAACCTGCCTCAAATTGTAGCGCTTGAAATTCTGAACAAGATAGGCTATCTGCTCAATCTCTCCCCGCGCAAGGTAAATATCCACAAAACAAAAAGGCAAACCTCCTTACTTCGTTAGGCCCAGGACGGAACACCAGCGAAGACACCCCAAGCCCTTTACATCCTTTTGCTCCCCTCCCCCCCCCACTTCCATGAAACACAAAACACAATCCAACCCAAATCGAAATATCGTATATCCGCAGAAGCACTATAACGTCTCTAATTCACAAAACAACACATCCACCCCCCCCCCCCCCTACAACATCCCCCCACCCAACAAGCCAAAAAAATCCACTCCCAAAAACATATGGAGTTGAGCTGGGAAAGACAAATATACTCTCAAGTACAGTTTCAATCGCTTTTTATGGTGGCTCCCCATCCCTTAACCCCTCTATGGCGAGTTATTAGAGGTGAAAAGGTGAAAATTTGACTTGACCAGGAAAATTGTGAATATCGCCTGTAACTCACACACTATTAGGCCAGATGCAGATACCTGTCTCAAATTGTAGCGCTTGAAAGTCTGAACAAGTATCCTATGTTTGCAGTTTTTGCCTGCCTGCAATTGGTTAAGATATGCCCCATATAGATATAGCCCGAAAAAGGTAAAAGGACACGTATCAGTATTGAAGCAGCATTGCCGCTGCTCAAGTGGTGGAGGTTATGGATTGCAAGGATCCCAATCACAACAACCCCCCCAAGTGAAGGCTTGAAACGCCCATTTTTAATGGTGGCATTCCCACCCAACTTTTCCTCGATTCTCAACCATTGGTGGAAAGAGAGATTATCTTTCTGTAATACTACACATCGAATAAGGTAGTAACCCTCTCAAGATATTGAAGATTTACTTTTTGAAAAAAACTACAAACAGAGCCTCTTGTTCAGAATTTCAAGCGCTACAATTTGAGACAGGCTTCTAATCTGCCCCTGTAATAATGTGTGAGTTACAGGCGATATTCACAATTTTACCTGGTGTCCATGATTTCAAAATTTTACCTTTTACCTCTAATAACTCGCCAACAGTAAGGGTTAAGCGGATGGGAAGACCACCATTAAAAAGCAAGTTTGAAACTGTAATTGGGAGAGTATATTTGCCTTTTTCCCTAGCTCAACTCCATGGGCAGCTTCAACTGAGAATGAAATGTTACATTCAGCGTCAGTACTGAAACTCGATTTTTTAAGCCTATTTTCCAGTTTGGGGCAATATTTAACCCGTTGCGCACAGGCGGAGAGAGTGGAGACATGGCCTATCTTGTTCAAAATTTCAAGCGTTACAATTTGAGACAGGTTTAAGATCTGTCCCTTTAACAGTGCCTGAGCTACAGGCGATATTCAAGATTTTTCCTGGAGTCACAGATATTGCAAATTTTGTCTTTCCTCACTAATAATTCACCAACGGTAGGGGAAAAAAAAAAAAAAAACAAACAAAAAAAAAAAAAAAAAAAAACTCAAGCAGAAGGGAAGATCACCATTAAAAAGCGCATTTCAAGCTGCACTTGGGGGTGTCTTCGCTGTTATCCTAGCCCTACTACCTGGGCAGCTACAGCTGACAATGTAAGTGCAGCTTCAGTACTGAAGCTCCTTTTTTGACCCTTTTTGCATAAATTTGTGGCAATATTTAACCCGTTGCGCACAGGTGGAGAGATTGAGCAGATAGCCTATCTTGTTCAGAATTTCAAGCGCTACAATTTGAGACAGGTTTAAGTTCTGTCACTTAAATAGCGCCTGAGCTACAGGCGATAATTTGAATTTTGCCTGGTGTCCGTGATATTGCCAATTTTGCCTTTCCCCACTAATAACTCACCAACGGTAGGGGTTAAGCGGACCGAAAGACCACCATTGAAAAGCGCGTTTCAAGCTGCACTTTGGGGTGTCTCCGACTTTTTCCTATCCCTACTGCCTGGCAAGCTGCAGCTGACAACGTAAGTGCAATTTTAGCACTGAAACTCGATTTTTTTACCTTTCGGTCCAACTTTGGGGCAATATTTAACCCGTTGCGCACAGGCGGGGAGAGTGGAGACATAGCCTATCTTGTTCAGAATTTCAAGCGCTACAACATGAGATAGGTTTCAGATCTGTCAGGTCAAAATCGGGCGAGCTACGTTCGATTTTCGAAATTTTGCCTGGTTTTTGCGGTGTTGCTAATTTTGCGCGTTTCTCCACATAACTCGCTAACGGTAAGGGTTAAGCGGTCGGCGAGTATACCATTGAAAAGAGCAAATCAAGCCGAGTCTAATGGTGTATGGTTTGCCTTAATAGCCCTGTTGGCTGAGCTTTGGGACGCCTGTACGTAACGTCGAGTTGATCATGTTCGATTTTCCGCCTTTCCCCTGACCACCCTGCCTAAATTGGCTCGTTTCTCCGGTTAAACGTGGTCAAATCGCAAAACCAAGTTCATTTTCGAACTTAGGAGGGTTGATTACCTATATTCAAGACATAAAATCGGAAAAGTAAAAAAAGTGGATGTTGGCGATTCGCCACTCTCTCATGCAT
>JASAMW010000141.1:0-18112 GCA_030247985.1 Epsilonema sp. ZAB3_2
TTTCAGGTCTGGCTGTGGACCTTCGTTAGCTGTCCAACTGTACGATTCGATTATCGATTCCCTGGCACATCTGGCAATTTTCCTTTCTGGATTCTGGCGCACCGACTCGGCCAATCTATGGATTGTCCAAAAGTTTTATTGTATTGTACAATAGATGTATGTGTATACGTAGGTTTTGCAGCAAGTAAACATTTTCAAGAAAAAGTGAATGGAATTTTAAAATTTGAATGTCCATCACAGTAAGTAAAACAGCAATAAAAACTGTGTAGCGTCAAAACTGATAAAGGTGGGCAAAAGCAACCTCACCAAAACGCAATACGCAAAGTACGTATACAGTTGCACGGCTACCACAGCATCACACAAACAGTAGGGCACCGATTTCATTTGATATGCGGTAAAAAAAATCGGACAAAATATCCTTCCAACATAAACCAGGTACAGTATAATGTCACCATGAATGCGAGACGAGTTGGACAGACACACACTTACTTATCAATGATCATTTTTCCGTGGTGTGCAAAATAGTAAACCTAAAATGACATATTGATACTATGATATGACATTTCAGCGAAATCACAGCTAAACACAGACATCATGTCACGTCCACTTGAATGACACAGAGAGGAAAAACTGCACTTCTCTCGATATGGCCAAGAGTTTTCTTTGGTATGGTACACCAACCCCATCACAACGATAACAATAACCACAACAAGACAAGAACCACAACAACAAAACATATGCCAGTGGCCAGAAACCATTCAAAAAGATCAAAAGAACAAATAGCGCGAAGTAAAACAGCCTATGCTCGCACTGTGCTGTTCTGTTCTGTACCGTTATGAACAGTCAAACCACAGTACACTTCACGTGTACACAAGAACCAGCAAAACAAAATAATATAGCCGCATGAAACCAGCCGGCTCAAAAAAGATCCCATTTGAAAAAGGTACAATGTACAAAACAACAGTACGTACATACACAGCACTTGCCGACAACAGTACGTACATACCACCACCATACTTTTAGTACGTACATTACATACATGCGGTATACGCTGTATTCGCTAGTTGCGCTAAAGATTCTTGGGCGGTCACAAGGTGGCCCGGATCATAACCAGACGATATCAAAGCCATGAGTTCACCCAGGTGTCTCTCATATAGGCCATAATAACACAGTAGTAACGAAGTAATTCGTCGTCTCTGGGTTGTGAACTGTGACTTTTAGTTTCGGCCAGTTGCCACCCGGGGATGCTCATCAAGGAATCTTAGCGCAAGTAGCGAATACCTTGCTGCGCAAGTTGAAAAAGATACATAGTCACCGGCGGGTCTATGTCTGACTTGTAGCAACGGTTGCCGCAGCGGTTGTAGTGCTTCTGATGGCCTCCTCCTGTAAGCGACGCATGATTTCAGAGGCGAACAAGCTTTCATCGAAGGACGCGGGCAGGAGGCCTTGAGCCGGTCCAGCGGCGGCGTAATTATTGCTGACGCCACCTTGCCAAGCCGACAATCCGCCCGCCGCTGCCAATGCTGCTGCCATCAACTGCCGCCGCTGTTGTTCCTCTTGACTTCCGCTAGGCGGCGCGTCACCTGTCCTTGTCGCCGCTTCCTCATTGGTCGGCGTCGATGGCTCGCCGGCTGCTGCATCGTCATCCGGCGTTTCCTTCGAGATGCTTTTCCTCATCGACTTTTTCGGATGTTTTCCGAAGCTGCTGCTTTCTTTGGACGTACTACTGCTTTCTCGATCGCATTTAGAAGCTGTGGTCGCAGTGCTTTCTATTTCTGCTTCCGGCATATCTTCTGCAGGAGGTCCTGGTGCATTCTGCTGCTTCTTCTCCTTCTTACGCGGTCGCATCAGATTCCTCTCTTTCACTTTATACTCCAAAGTTGAATGCGGCACGCCATAGAAGCTTCCCGCCCGATGGACGCTCATTTCGCCCTGGCGCACGGAGCGAACTGCCTCGTCCAGGGCCGTCTTGTCGTACTTCCGGTATTGGCCGCGTTTGGGCCGCGATTTGGCCTTCCAAGCGTCCCCCGTTCCGCCTACTGAATCACTGCTCGTCCTTTCCCCCGCCGGCAGTCTTCCAGCGCTACTCTCGCTTCCACTCATTTCCATCGGAGTTCCGGTTCCGGTTCCTGTATCCCTGTCATCTTCATCCTGCAGCCCGTCAGTCATCGTCGCCCCTTTCCCCGGACTGTTCACGACTGACGACGACGCAAGGCCGGCCACTGTCGCCAGTTGCAGCAGGTTTCGCCGGTCATCCGCAGAGCTGCACAGCGCCGCGTTTTCTTCCGCCAACTTTTCCATCCAGCAACGCCGCAGCGCCTCTTGGGCCGCCGTCGCCACCACGGCGCCGGAAGTTCCCGCCGGCGACAACGCCGAGAAGGCGCCGACGCTGCCGACCGCAGACGCCGCGGCAGACCAACGCCGCGTCATTGCCTCCAGTTCAGCTGTAAGTTGGTCCGCCTCCTGCCTCACTGCGTCCTCTTCCACCTCCTCTTCTGCTTTCGATTCCGTCTCTGGTGTCATCTCCTCGTCCTCTTGCTCTTTGCTGCTCTGCCTGCTGGAGTCCTGCAGCTGCCGTGTCTTCTGCAGCTTCCCCTTTTTCAGAGACGAACTGCGCAAGCGGCTATTCGACATCAACGCCGGTGCAGCTTTCTCTGCACCTGCAGGCGAAGCTGGGGTGGTGGCTAATGGCGAGCTGGAGATGGCCACACCCAAACGACGAGCCCTCTTGCAGTCTCGCGGTGTAGTTATCCCCGATGAAGAGCCCTGTTCGGTCTGTTGCTCTTCCGCCGCCTCCAATTTGTAGATCTTGTTTCGCAGCGTGGATCGGGGAATTCCGTAGACGACGGAGGCGCGACGGGTGCCCAATCTACCGCATCGGATATCTCTGACCGCCGCTTCCAGATCGGATTGGGTGTAGGCGCGCTTTGAGGCGGAGCCGTTAGCGCCGCTGTTGGTGTTCGAGTTGGGGTGGCCTGTCGTGGCAGAGGTTGCAGAAGTCATTACACCATTCGCTACTGGTGTAGCGAGAGAAGAGGGGGAGCAGAAGGCTGGTTGCCTGAACATAAACAATGCGACACATATGTACACGCGTTGGTTCTGCCGTACGCAAAGATCTTGTACATGTACTAAAACGGTACACTTAAAACATACAACAGTAACAAACGCAGTGACACAGCGATGTACGTCTGTATCGCCCTCTCCTCACCCAATGCTGTTGAGACCCTTGGCCAGGAAGCTGCTGACACCGGCTGGTGTGGCGGGTTGAAACTTGTGCTGCGACGCCATCGTCGTAAAGTTCGAGTTCCTCTCCCCGTTTGACGGCTTCTTGCTCAGATCCAGGGGCTGTTCCAGAGCTGCTGCAGAAGGCTTGCTTCCTTTGGACGCAGCTTTGCCTCCCTTCGCTTGCTTATTACCGCTGCTACTACTAGCCGCGCCTTGCCTTCCGCTATTGTTTGTCCGCGACCCCTTTAACTTTCGAGCCGTTGCCACGTCCTGATGCCCGAGCCCGTTAACTGCTGCTTCATCCACCTGGACAGCAGGTGCACCGGCACTGGGACCTACTACACTTTCCGCTTCCAGGGCAAGCGGGGGAGACAGCAAGGCAGCAGCTGCTGACGACTGCTGTTGCAGCGAGAGGTCGAACGCCCCCGTGGACGCGGGGTTGGCACAAGAGCTGAGAAAAGGCATGAGAGACGCCGCTTGCTGGGGACTGTAACCGCACGCGGCGGCAGCGGCAGTGCTGTTCAGCAAGTTGGACCACTGGAACAGCTGGTTGAGTTGGCTCAAGTAAGAACCTGGAAGTAAAGGAATATTTTCGGCGTACAGTACGTACGTACGTTACGTTTACGTACTGCATGTACGTAGCCTTCATACAGCTAGGGTACCTACATGTAGTACTATAGTTTGTGATTACGTCGTGCAATAATATAATGTATACGTAGGGTAGCATTCAGCAAACTCCACTTTCAAGTGAAAAGAAGTAATATACCTACTGTACGATTATTTTTGTGCATTTGATATGGGCTGCGCAGCAAAACCAAAAATATATAATTCTGCTTAGGGGAAGAATGGACGGCTTGGTGTAAACTAAAGAAACCATCCCTGGCGCAGATTCGCCCCATTGTAATAGGTTTTTGAAATATCCAATACAATGGATATCCATTTATTTGGGTTTTACGAAACCATTACATTGGGTTTTACGAAACCATTACATTGGGTTTTACGAAACGAAATAATTGGGGAAACCCAATGTAATGGATTCGTAAAACCCATTACAATGGTTTCGTAAAATTATCGATTTTTACGAATCCATTACATTGGGTTTCTCCATTGTAATGGTTTCGTAAAACCCATTGTAATGGTTTCGTAAAACCCAATGTAATGGTTTCGTAAAACCCAATGTAATGGATATCCATTGTAATGGTTTCGTAAAACCCAATGTAATGGTTTCGTAAAACCCAATGAATTGGATATCCATTGTATTGGATATTACAAAAACCCATTACAATGGGGCGAATCTGCGCCAGGGATGGTTTCTTTAGTTTACACTAAGCCGTCCATTCTTCCCCTAAGCAGAATTATATATTTTTGGCAAAACGTATACCATAGTTGAAAAAGGCGAACGGATTCGCGTAGAACGGCGTACTAGTGACGAGGCCGCCCAGCGCACTTCCCAGTTGTTCCGCATTCAGTGCAGCTGTTGGGGCTGCGGCTGCAGCTGACGTCTCGCCACCGGGAGAGAAGAGAAAGTCGAAATTGAGTTTGCGTTGCTCCTTCTCCGCGTTTGGCAATGCAGCAGCAGCTGCTGCGGTTGAAGAACTGGGTTGGACATCTCCAGATGAGGCTGCGATGCTTTCATCTGGATCCAGTGATGTGTTGGCCAGCTCAGTTTTGATGGCGCTGTCCCCTGTAACGTTCGCCGCCGTGACTTTCTGATGCATCGTTGGCGCTGAATTCGAAGCGGTGGCAGATTGGTCAGTTACACCACCTGGTTTAGCCTAAAGTGTACGTTCATCATTTGTGTATGCGTGCGTACCTAGCTTAGCAGGAAAGTTATGGAGGAACACACGGCTTTGGCGGCTACGTATAATTTTTATGCAATAGATAAAGCATCAAGATGGCATTTGTGGCGTACTGTTAGATACGTACGTACGTAGTACTATGTACATAGTACATACTGTTCATATAATCTAAATCGCCCATCGCGAAGTGTAACGTAGCTATGTAGCTACGTACTTACGTACGCAAAATTCTTACAATTTCCTCCATTGAGGAAAATCGTCTTCCTCTACACACCGGACACCGGTCCAAAGGTTGCCAATCTTCAGCTTCCACTTCAGCTGCAACAAAAAGTACAAAAATCTCATAGAATAGGCTACAAAATGAGACGCTTTCGTCAAGCAACAAGGACTGAAGGACTGAAGAAGTGGTCCAAAAAGCGCTGCAAAAGGGTTTTTTTGCAAAAAGCCACAAAAAAGCTTTTTTTAGTGGTCGCTCTGATGGACTGCCAAAATATGCTGATCGCACAATCTCGCCGCAACATGGCATAGACAGACATGACATATTGCCTTCGTGCAAATGTACAAAAGGGCGCAAACAAACGCTTATGTATGTACGTGTAAGGTATGTACGTACAGAATGTAAGGTGAGCTAGCACATACAGTATGTGTGTATGTACTTTCTACCATCCTTCCCCCCTTGCTTGCTTTTATTTTTATATATTGTATAAATATTTTTTTTATTATATTATTCCATTTTTTATTTTTTTTATATTTTTATTTTATTTTTTTTATTATAATTTTTATTTTTTTTTTTTTTTGTTTTTTATTATTAATTATTATTTTATTTTTTTTTATTTATTTTTTTTTTAATTTTTTTTCAAAATTTTTTTTTACTATGTACCGAGAGACCGAGGTTGAACCGATTTATATTGTGAGCGCCAAACGATTGGTCAACGCAGTCAACGCAATAACTGAAACTTGAATATCATATCTTGAAGCGAAGCAGCGCAGCCCACCCAACAGGGCAAGAGCAACTTCTGAATTTTGGATGCAGTTTCATGGGCAACCGTATTCTACTAGTAGTCAAAGGCTACCGAAAAGGTAAAAGCATGGAGAACGCTTGCTATGCATGCAATATTTCGCGGCGGCAGGTTGGGCACGAAAAATCCTCCGCGCATGCTTCTTTCTGACACTTTCAAAATCTGCAGCTGCTGATCTGCAGTGAGTGATGGAGGCCCGCCCAGATAAGCACGTATATGTACGTTACCTACGCCCTGCTATACTACCTCGTACATACTGTATTTATTTCCGCGCTGAGCAATAGCAAAACTGAAAATGCCATCGCTCGCCAATGCAGGAAGCTGAGGCGGGGTTGCCGCGTTGTCGCGGATCCATGGATGGTCTCGGCTATGCGAATAGCTAATCCACGCAAATTTTAGCACTACGCATTCATTACAAACCTGCGACCATACATTGTGAACAAGGAGCGAAGCGGGTGTGAAAGTTTCGTCTAACGAAGTGCTGCTAGTGGAAGGCGCCGAAAACTGAGCGTCAAAACGCGTGAAAACATGCGGCGCATGATTTGGCGGCTTTTTTCGGGCGCTGACCTGGGAAAATCTCTGTTTTGAAACAGTAGCTTGTGGGCCTTTTGGTGAAGCATGCGAGACAAAGTATGCCTTGCGAATTTCATAGCTCGTACGCCACGCGTGGCTTTTACAGAGTACACATACATGGTTCAACAATGCAAACATACCGGTATGTACTTTCCACTAATCAGTTTGTACATTTTGCTAACAATAGGTGGGTCGGATAATTCCGTACAGTATTCGAAAATAATTTCGGTGTCTTACACCCTTATGTAGTAAATTCATCCAAAATTACGAACTTTTTTTCGCATACGTACAGTACATACAGTACGTAGCATGTCACATGTGTAAGTATGTACAGTATGTACCTGAGGCTTCCCCACTGGAAGAAACATCCTCTGACAGTTTGAGAAACGGAGAGATTTGCAACCAGGAGGCTCTTTTGGTCAATTTTTTGGCCACGCATTCCAATCCTGCAAAGGAAAAGTAACGGTGTTAAAAATATTGTGTGGCACACAACACAAGCAATGCAATGGTGTTCTGCATCTCTCTGCTTTGCTCGAATGTGCAGCGTCAACATGTCCCACAATAAATTTCAAGTCCGAACATTACAACAGTTGCCATTCAAGACACCTGTGGGCTGCGCTGAAAAGCCCCTTCCTAATCTTCGCCTATTTTTGGCCGATTACACCTTCTTTCAAAATATTGATGATGTTTAGCACTGTAGCAGGCATAGTAGGAGTTTTCCATCCTAATTTTCTCATCAGAAGATAAGTAAGTGGTCGGTCTCTGTCACTTAGTTACCGTACATGGTGCTATTGTGCATAGACTCATAGTTCACACACGCAGGAAGATATGTAATTATTATCACTGCTCGACGACGATAGCTGAACTGAATTGATAAGCGAAATTTTAGGCTGATCGAAAAAGCATGGGGGCGCGTTAATGACATTGTCCCTCCTTGCCTGCCTGCTGTTTTGGCCAGGGCCTACTCTCACTTCCCCTGTACTCAGAATTCACTCGGCAGCACACTCGTAATTATCAACCGTTGGCAAATTTTTTATCAGCAATAGAGCTGAAGAAATGGGCGCCCTTGTCCTACCCTTGCCCGCGCCTACATACGGTATGCATATGCACCTACATACCTTAGATAGCACCATATCTATACGCACATACATACATTTCCTTCCCATTCAATCCATGCATTATGATGACGCTAGAAAACTGGATGGTAAGAAGAATAAGCTGAAGGACAAGCGACGACGAAATATTGAGGCGGCCTTCTTCGCATCTCCCGTTATAGTCTGGCCACTAAGAGTTCGCAACGAAACTCAAGTCGTCTTGGCATAAAATAGAAACAAAATACGGATTTCTGTCCATGGTTCACGTACTCTTCATATGTAGAGTATCTCTGGAAGAGTACATGCAAACTGCGCAACACGGGCTAAGTTCCATAGGCAAACTCTCTCTGGCAACTCTAGCTGAGAGAGTAGACCCTGTCGAAATTATTGCGTGCTTCAGCATAGGAAAACGCATGAAAGGGGGAGGGTGGGCGCGCCGGCGGCCCGGAAAAGAGAAGAGGAACGAAAAGAGAGAAGGAGAAGGACCTGTTGCTGCTAATGACTTGTGTCAAAGCGAATATGTCATCATCATTAGCCTCGGCCGAATTGACACCAAAGATAGTAGCAAGCGGCGCGCTCTAACCTATGTACGATGTAGCTTCTACTTGTGTACGATAAATGCACACTTACCGTATGTTCGTCGGCGTCATTGCAAGTAGTGTGCAGTAACTTCTGTGAGCGCTAAAATGGCGAAATTTGTTCTTAAGAGGGTATTTGGTTTGGTTGGCTTTGGATGGAAAGGACGCAGCCCCTTATTTTTTTGCGAGACCGCACCACACAGGGTCGGCTGTAGGTGAAACTCCCACAGTCTCCTCCGCACCTTTAAACAACACCCGTTATGGTGAGCCAGTCCAGTGCCGCAAGGCACGACCAACATGTCCCGAACCAGTGAAGGGCCTGGCACGAAGCCGAACAGCCATCAGCGACCACTGGTCGGGGTGTGCTGACCCGAAGGAAAGCACTGGTGTTATAGATACCAGCGAGCGGGCTCACCATACTGCCGCTGGGGTTGCCAGTAGGTGTTTGAAGTTACTGGGCGCTGGGCGCTGAGGGGTTAACCACTGGGCGCTGAGTGCTGAGCGTTGGCGGTTAACGGTAATATCTATGTTGGGAGGCACATGGATGGACTTAGGCTTAGGCTTAGGTTCAGCAGGCTTAGGCTGAGGCCTACCCCTCTACATCCAATACCTAAGCCTAAGTCTTAGCCTAAGCCTGCCTTAGCCTAAGCCTAAGCCTTAGCCTCAGCCTAAGCAAATGTTCATCCATGTGCTTGCGCAAAATAGATACTACTGTTCACCTCCCAGCACCTAGCGCCCAGTGGTTAACCCCTTAGCGCCTAGCGCCCAGCGCCCAATAACTTCAAACACCTGTTGCCAGTCGCTTAATCCCACCTGGCGAGAGTGAAAACTCATGACGCAGAGGACGGAAGATCGGACGTAGCCCGTCTTACCGTCTGCGCCACGAGCGCGACGCCCCTTATTTTTCAAAAAAGTGCGTTTTGTTTTGGAAGGTGAGGTGCGAGTTTCATACCCTTGGAATGTCATATGTTTTGCGTTTACATAGTTCCAGCTTATTACAACAAGTGGCATAGAACTACAAGTGTATAAAGATGTGGGGCCTGCGGACATGTCAGACCCAAAACAACTGACAACAAATGCCAAGTGAATCGGGCCGCCAAGAGCTGGATTTGTCATTGAAAATGTCAAAGGCCAACAGAAAAGAAAGTAATTATGTGGCTTTCAATGCCTAGCCTAATCCATACCACATGTGCAAAACTACGAGATGTAATGTATTCATGTCAACCAAAAAACTGCGCAACAAGCAGTTGTTCAGATAAAGCGGCGTGTCGTGTCTTCGTCTACATTTCTGTTTGGCGACACGAATGTACCTACTAAAAGTTTAGTGTATGGAAAGGTGCCCTCTCATATCGAAGGTCTGTCACATTGCCCATTTATGCCGCCATGAACGAACTTCACTCAACAACAGCAACCATCTAGTAGTAGGCTTTTATGAGGGCCCCAAAAAAAATTGACAACTGCCGTCGGCCATATATTTTTTCGAAAGCTCCTGCAGCTTCCGTCGCAGGATTGTATGGCTCATTTTCGCTGGCTGGCCTTGGCCTTTTCAATTCAAATTAGAGAGTGGTGTGGTGGCTCCCACCTAGGAACTCAGCTTGGCAGAAAAAGCCCTAAAAGGAAGAGGGAAATTTGGGGCGAAAAGTGCGTGGACCTCCGATGTATCGGGCTTGCCGTGTGCCATTGTGTGATAGTGTGATAAGCCCCTTGCTTCTCTCGCTCTTTTTGGCTTCCCCTCCTGCGGCTGTTATTAGTGATCAAAAGCCGTGGGCCCCCTACTAGCACTTATTTACTAGAAGTACACGTATGTCATGTAGTGTCGCTAGCTACGTACGTAGCTACTGTAGTTATCGCCGTGTGTTGTTACTCAGCAATCATTTTAGCCAGGAAATCAAAGGGGAGATGGAGAGAAGAGAGAGTGAGCATGTACGTATATGGCGAGGCAACACACCCAAATTTCAGCCACGCACATGTAGGCTGTGATAGGTACAATACGTAACATGAGCAGCAATGAAGAGCCAGACACACGAAAATGTAGCTACCTAGCCGACCGGAAACACCCATGAGAGTACCGACCTCACCTTTCTCCAGCATTGACAAGTACAATGTTAATACGTATGTACATGCACTACATAAGCCGTAGTCAACCATATTCGCGCAGTCCTGCCTCTGTGGCCAGGTTTGTACGTGCACGTACGTACTTTTATCATCTTTCTTCCTGTTGTCGCTCGTGTTATCAGTTCGGGCCTATGTTATTTCAGTTGAGTCAAAGTGTTTGCTGTTAGCCCTATCATGCTATCAGTGTATCACCAGGGGCAACAGGCCACGAGAGAGTAGGTAGGAGGCCCCGAAAACCCTCTATCGAGCCCGCCCGACGAAAAAATGATTAACTTAGGTACCGATAAGCCATGCATGCAGCATATCCATCGTCGCACGGGATGCCTTCATGTCAGGGTCGCTTTGCTTGTTTTGTACAGCTACAGTACACATACGTACTGCCCGCCACATCTCTTCTCAAAGAGACACAATAATTTTGGTTGTAAGGCCAAAATCTGCCTGCGCACTTTTTAAATTCCACTCAAACAACGGTGTGTATGTAGGTACCTGCCCCCATATATTTCGTGGCTGAGGTGGGAGAGCGCCGCAGCCACTTGCTTATCAACATTTTTGCGCGCCCGGACTAAATAAAGCGCTAGGCAGTGCCGGTTCATGATGAAGGTATAATCATGTGCCAACTGCCAGCAAGCAAGCAACCGGCTCATTGTGTCTGCATCGTGTGTGATCATGCTTGCTCGACTTTACTGCGTCGCTTTATGCCGCGTTACAGCTCAACAATTATCCGGGCTAATAGGAGGCACAATCCAAAAGACAATGTCGGGATTGTGTATCCATGTAACCTGCATACATACCTCCTAAACATTTCGCGGATTATTGCTTGCTAGCAATTGCGCATGATAATCTAGATGTGTATGCCCAACCGACCCAAGCCACCCACTTTCAAAGTGGCAGATCTTTATGCCAACGAAAACGACAAGCAAGCGCTCACTCACATCCGAACTCGATTGCTGTTTCAGAGGCCAGCAATAAACCACTAAAAAGGCACGTCGAAATGAAAGAGGCAGAGCTACCTAACCTACATATGTTTTTACCGGGGCTTCCAGTACAAAGGATACGGTAGGTTTAAGCGGCGTGGCATACGCCATCGACTCGACCACCTTATACGTATACATGTCTGTGTCGATCTTAAAGGCATAAAAGTTGCAATGCAATAGATAGTACAGTAACCCGTCACAGGTGTGCATTTTATGTCTGTATACCTACCTATGTCTTGCTATATAACTGCGCATGGTGCACTCTTTACATCGAACCAACCATAACGATCCACGAAATTGAAAAAGGCCCAAAAATGTCTGCTTGGGGTGGCTTAAGCGATAGCCTTACCCTTACAGTACAGTACAGTACCTCAGGAAAACGGAAAGCACGATTATGAAACGAGAACCGTTTTCCTCAGCCGCCCTGGTCTGTCCACTGTGGTCTCATATCTCCTGAACTGTTACATGTCAATGAAAATCGAAAAAAAGAACTTACTACACCTCACAGTTTCACACAAAGGCTTACGTACGTATGTACTGTATGTATAGTATGTAAGTATGTATGTATGCACAGTTCTGTACGTAGCAGGGGCTGCGGGCGGGCCCGGGCTTTTATTATTTATCTTCATTCCTCATTAAAACTATGTTATTTTATCCCCATCGTGCCCTCCGCTCCATAATATCCCAAATACGGCTTTGCCTGTGTACATAGCAGCCGGCGGCAGCTCAAAACACTAAAAATTCAGAAGGCACGGCTGCCTTGAAACAACAGGTGACCCCCCCCCCCCCCCCCCCCCAGAACAGAAGCTAACATGGATGAAGTATGAGCGTATGAGTATGTATGTAACGTATGTGTAGCGATAGGGGCTCCTAAAGGCAGCACAAAGCAATGATGGCAGTCCTTGCGCCTTTCTCCGAATTAAGGTGCATGAGGAAAGGGCGCCCGGCTCCCTAGTCCGCCGCCGAAAAAATATTATCAGTCACAACCGTCTGCCTCATTGACAACGAACAACGCGGCTACCGATAAGCGGGTAGCCGGGCAAATTCTAGCAACAGCTGGCGATAGACAATTCCATTCGTGTCATGCAGTGCAATCACGCATGTACATACGCACACATTGCGACACTCGCAACGTACCCTATGTACATACATAAGAGACGATTCTTGGCTGAGTTGGTGATGATGACGAATCCTCCCTTCACTTCTCACTTCTTTTGTTTCTCCACTCCACACTGATTTCCAATCCCATCCGACTTCGAAGGGTGTGTATGTAGTCGTCGAATTGTGCCCCAGCTTACCCTAAGTTGCCCTTGCATTTTCGCATCCCTCCGCAGGTACTCGCTGAGTTTGGGAAAGGGCAGCCAGGTGCAAAAATCAATAGCTAATCTTCGGCCCTCTGAAGCAAGCAGAAGGCTCTGACGATAAACCCAACCTTTTCGTCTAATTACCTGTGTTCCAGGAGTTCCGAAATTATACCAACTATACGTACAGTATGTATTACGTATCTAAATTATGTATAGTAGCAACGGGCAAGATACGTACGTACTATTGCATGCACCTATACCACTTTATCGTTTACTGTACAGTAGGCAGGCGTACATTACAAAATTGCACTATGAAACCTAAGTGTTGCTTTTGGGGAAAAAGCACTGTGCAGAAGTACCATATAAAGTAGTTAGTTATCCTCGGCTGGTGCATGGGCTTGCGAGGTATTATTTTTGACGCGCCTACGTATTTCATTTTCGTCACCTTTTCATGTTGTTGAAATAAGGATCTCCCGCCTTCTGTTCAGCCTTTCTCGTGCTGTCCAATTTCAGTTTTCTGGCTTTTTGCTTTTTAGCGAAAGCGCGATATGAGCAGCTGTCTTTTTGTCATCTCAGGAATTTCGACAATAAGCCGTCGTCATGATGCGACTGCTGTAGCTGTTATGGAGCGTTTTTGATTGGCATACCTATACGCATGGAACGATATATATTGGTACGTATGCACATGCTACAGATTATAGTACATGCCCGAAAACAGCTACCGAGTACTGACTCGAGAAACCTTTGACAAAAAACCGAAGCAGAGGAGATACTACGTACACCGAAGAGGATTACGGTAACTTGACTAGCTGACCTTGGATGCCCCCGGCTTGTCTCTTTCCTAAAATTTCTCAAGATTACTTACACATTCGTTTGTCGTTTGGGCCTTTAACACGAACAAAACGAAACCCGGTCATAAGCAGAGCATGATGAAGGCGATATTTATTGGCGCGAAGACTTGTTCCCATGCCCCTCTTAGGACAACCGAAAGCTTCCCTAAAATCTGTGCATGCAATTCATGCGTATTGCGGCGGCCCTCTTACACCCTCACGCCTCACCCAACAAAGCTGCCGACAAACCAATCTCCACACCCTTTCTGTACATAAGAAACACATAGTAGGCATCTTATCAGTGACACCCCAGGCGGTCCTTTCCTTTTCTGCCGTCGCTTCGGCCCGCCATATTCCCGAAAAACTCTCACCGAAAGTAAGCAAAGCGAAACCACATTCTGTACGTAAATAAGTATGTACGAAAGTGTCGTATAATGCTAAAGACGATGTATACGTGTATGCATAGTCAGCTGCTAATAAAGGATGGATCGAAAGGCTTGTCATTTTCACGCGCCAACCAGCATGTGCATTCGCTGGGAATTTAGTGGGAGCATCACCATCGGTATTCCCGGCTTCTCAGATTGACCAAAATACACTGGACGTCAGGTTCACTACGATGATACATGATACTTCAATGGGCTCATGGAGGTTGGTTTAAGGGCTTGTGGTTCTGCCGCAAAAATTCTGCTTGATTTTGTCCCCGTCTCTTACCCTTTCCTCCGTGTGCCCTTAAAAAACGTGTACTGTACGGGGCGACGACGCGAAAAGGTGGCATACTAGTATTGGTACGTGTCGCCGAGCCGTACCACCGTCGTGGCCTTTGCGTCTTTCGACGACATGTAGCTGTAGAAGCGAAAACGTGCCCCATCGCCTGAATAGTAAATAAATACTGCCCGGGCGCTGACTGTTTCCCGTTTTTTTGGTGATGGCGCTTTTTCGTGTGCAGCCCATTATCCAAATATCTCAGGCTGGATGGAAAGGAGTAGAAAGGAAAAGCCACGGAGCAAACACCGCGCGTCGTGATGGCTTCCTTCATTTCATGGCGGCTACCACGGCGCCCGGCGGGTCTCCTTCCCTTTCCCCTCCATATATGTTTCAGCGCCGGCCCAGTTTTTAATCAATTTAGTAAAATTCGGCAATGCTTATAGATGCTTGGGAAGCTGAGCTGAGTATGTAGATGTACTGTACGTACGTATGTGCATACGAAGACACAGGACGGGCACCGGCACCATTACGGACGAAAGGAGCAGATGAAAACCATAAGACATGTACATTTTAAGCTGTGGTTGGCAAGGCATACATACATAATGACGAGTAACGACAAAATGGCGCGACTACAGCATAGTACATAGTACGTGGCTCCCCTTCAGTTCACGCTTGTTATGTACGGCATGGTTCTGTTTCTGCCTGTACACGTCTCTGGACGCAACAAAGACTCCAACCTTCCAAACGGAGCAACAATGGTGCGCGTAGAAAAGTTCAAACTGTTACTATGCATGCACACCAAATTTTCTCCACAACTGTCATGGCAGCAACAGCCTCCTACATACATACAGTACTTTGCTGACTTTTTGCCGACATCCAAGTAAGCCGAAGATTTTCGAACTGCGGAAATCACACTTGAAATGTATGGATGGACTTACTAATTGAAGCACGCACAACACACACGACACGTCGCCGACACATTCGGAAAGGTAGGCTTTCGACAGGGACAGGGACATGGTGGTAACTAACCAGTGGAGAAGTGCTCCTAAGGAGCACAAGGAAAGTGAGCGAGAGGCTCACTAGCCTGCAGATGCTTACATAGTGCGTTCAACGGGACATGGTAGTAAAATTGCAGTTTTATGTAAGAAAGGAAAGCTGAAAGGTCGGTTTGAAACCTGCGAATGACAGTAATGATACGCATACGCCTGCCGCCAGCGCAAACCTTGGTCCCTCCTCCTCTCTCTCCTCCCCAATGTTTCAGTTTATATTTATATTGCATGTACATACCGTAGTTGTAGTTCTCCCCCTAGTTTTCTTTTTATTCCTCCAAAAGCTTCAGCAGGCAGGCAAGCAAGCATTGAGGCGGCCAGGGTCTTGTTCCTCTTTGCGGTTCGATCAGTCAAATTGGAAAACAGATAAGCCCTGTAATTTGACCCTGCCAAATAATTTCATGAAGCCTCTATTCAAGCTCGTATTTACCGAAATCTAAAAGACAGAAGCAGCGCCAACCGCTTACATATACTCCCAACTCAACCAGGCGCAATGGCGTAAGACGATGGTGCCCGCCCGCCCGCCCTTCCCATTGGAAACACCTACATGTATGTATGAACGATGATGGTACGTACTACGTACGCATTGAAAAAAGAACAACGACGTTCCTATGCATAGCATGGATTAGATACCGTACTCAGAAACCGCACCCACAATCCAAGCATATATAACAGAGCATAAGTAATAAATAACGCATGGACCACCGTAAAGTGGTCCACATTTTCATACAAAGCAAAGACTGTGCAAGGACTCCTATATTCGTTTCAAATCACCGAAGGAGACCAAAGTTTTGAATCTTAAGAACGGTTCAAAATCATAAGGTAGAGGCTAAATCGGCTCGTGGTCCTGGTTTGGAATTAAAGTGGAGCAAATTTACATAGGTAGAGTACAGTACAGTACACAAGTGGTACATTCAAAATTTTCCTCCCAATACAAAAGTTCCCACTAGATTCGCCCTTTGAACGTGTGGTGATGGATAAGCTTACATGCTAATATAATATTGTAATAAACATACCTCCTAGTAGGCTAGCACATACTGTACTTATAATAATAAGTAGTCAGTCACTTACAAAGTATGTCGGATGGCGATTTACGTACGTGATGCGATACTATTAGTCTTTCACCCCCTTTACGTACGTGTTTCCTATGCGTCTTCAAGTGGATTTGCATGCGTTGAGTGAGTGTAATGGGTTAGTTTAGTAGTGTGTTGGTTGAACAGTGTTTGATCGTACCGCCTTGACGTCTTCAGTCAATCTTTTGCATCTTCTCCGTGTGCTTTGCTGGCTGTTGGGTTTTATCGTAGAGTATTGCATGTACATACATAGTAGGCCTACATACTTAGACCACGCACAATACACACACGCACGCTACCAAAACGTTGGCACGACACAACTAAGAAGCGCAATGCAAATCCACTTGAAGAAGCTTAGCATACACGTACGTACGGAAAATCGTAATAAATAAAGGGGGTGCAAGACTCAATAGAAGTATACAATACGACGTACGAAAAATCGCCACGCGCCAATTTACACGCTGATTTTACTTACCGACCATGTACAGCAAATTCTTGCTCCACTTGTTGAGGTCTTTGCAATAGTTTCGCCGTTCCGTGTAGCACTTGATACCGCAGTCATGAGTACTATTGGTAGAATTCGCAGACATTATAGTTGCAATGAAACAACACACAAGATTGATGACTCTGATATGTACTGGGTGAGAGAGATCACAGGCCCTTGTGATAAGACTGGTGTCCAGTCCAGTACACCAGCTAATAAGAAGAGAATTTAAAACACCGATGAGTGGGCACTGAGCAATATTCGGGCTTCAACAAAAGCGCCACGCACTCCCTTCATTCGAAGGTTGTCACAGTGACATGACACAAAAGAAACGAAGGACATGTGCGTACATTTTTATTAAATAAGTTCTAAAGCGAAAGTGAATCATAAAGGATACGGTAGGATCCACGTTTGACCCATCAAAAAGATCAGCAGAAAACTGTGATCCGTCTAGAAGCGAACTCCGAACGAAGAATTACGGTAGCGACGACGGCGCCATCGCATTGCGTTATCGTCTTTGTTGTTTCCAACGGTAACTCTTCGTTCGCTTCTGAACTGACCATGGAACACAGTGTTCTGCTGATCTTTTTTGATGGGTCAAACGTGGCTTAGTGAGAAGAAGTTTCGACAAGAGAAGAAAAGAAAAGAAAGGAAAGAGGATTTTCGACGAGAAAACGTCATCAGGATATTATTATGGCGACAAATCAGCCACAAACTGCGGAAGGAGACGAGTCGCTTTATCCCATCGCAATCTTGATCGATGAGCTGCGAAACGAAGATGTTCAGGTGCGAATAAGCCCAAAATTCTTTCGCCGAATCAAATACACATAAACGAATAACGCTACAAGAGTTTCCGTCGTTCTTTGTTTAGTTACGATTGAATTCCATTCGCAAGCTGTCCACCATTGCATTGGCTCTTGGTGTGGAGCGTACCAGAACGGAACTGGTTCCCTTTCTTACCGGTGAGTTTTTCATTTTTGTGCCTTTGGTACATACACCTTTTCGTATGTCGCACCCCATATTCGCCCCCTCTCCCCGATGCCGTGTTCAGATAGGCGACGTAGGTCCGACAAAAGCATTGGATAGCCACGGACATTTTTCGGGTATACCTACATCGAACGTACCTACGTCGGACGTACTTCGCTATGTGAACGCGCTATGACAGGGGCCATACGTATATTTTCTTTCGTCGGGTTTTTTTCTTTGAACACCGAAGAATAGGCCAGATGTAGGCAAACAAAGTAGGCATTCAGAATGACCATTGTTGGGACTATCTGCGAGTGCAAAAAT
>JASAMW010000142.1:0-15952 GCA_030247985.1 Epsilonema sp. ZAB3_2
GTGCATCTACTTCGTTCAGTTACGTATTGTTCTTTCGAGGAAAATGTTTCAGTGGCATTGCTCATTTATCTTGAAAAATAAAAAAGGCGGGAAAATTTTTGCTGCATTTTTCACTATTCGAGAGGACTGTAGTCCCAATTCCAGATGCATCTAGAGATTTTTTGCGGTAGTACTAAAGTTTTTAGGCCTAACCCTTCTCTACTTGCTGTCAAAATTTTACCAAGAGTGCAGGGCGTGTATTCGCGCCGTGGTATTCAAAAAACTAATTTAGAAACAGGTCCAAATTGTAAAGAAATGCACTTTGTGACGCTATATCTCGCCACACAGGTGGCCGATTGGGCTCAAAATTGGTCCAGACTTGGGTCCCTATGGGATCTTTCCGCACGCCAAATTGTAGCTCTCTACGCCCTACTTCTCCTGAAATATGGCTAAAAACGTTGAAAAACGGCAAAAATGCGACCTGCCCACCTTTACCCATGAATATCTCGATGATGCCTGAACAAATTTTTTCCTAAAACTTCATCAACATATGCAGTTTTTGATGGGGAATCCGATAGGCATATTATCTCGATTCACAAAAAGTACCCCCCTTCCGCCTATACTACAGGATACTCTCAATCCTTACAGAAAACGTCTCTTAAGTACGTACACGTACAGTGGTGCGCTTCAGACGTGAACTCCGAATTCCCTCCGAATTCGGAGCCCTGCCTATGCTTCAACATGTAAATCCTCCGAGTTTGCTCCGAACTCGCTCCGTTTTTCCAAACGTACGTGTGAACTACCGAGTTTGAAAATCGGGTCGCGCTCGTGGCGCAGGCGGTAAGACGGGCTGCGTCCGATCTGCCGTCCTCTGCGTCATGAGTTCCCACTCTCGCCAGGTGGGATTAAAGCGACTGGCAACCCCAGCGGCAGTATGGTGCGCCCGCTCGCTGGCTTCTAAAGGCACCAGTGCTTTCCTTCGGGTCTGCACACCCCGACCAGTGGTCGCTGATGGCTGTTTGGCTTCGTGCCAGGCCCTTCCCTGGTTCGGGCCATTGTTGGTCGTGCCTTGTGGCACTGGACTGGCCCACCATAACGGGTATTGTTAAAGGGGAACTTTTGGCGGAAACTTCGGGGTAAGCCTGCATGCATCATTAGATAGAGCTTGAAAAATGCTTCAAAACGCACCAACTCCCATCCCTCTACAGTGCGCGAAACGTGACAAGTCTGGATCCCCGCGCCCTCCCCGGAGGCCGCCCGGTGTGCGCGCGCGGTCCGCCCGGTGAAACGGAGGAGAAAAGCAGCACGTACCCCTAGAGCGCGCGCTTTAGGGGGTAGGTGGAAGGGAGGAGAAATGAAACAAAGAAAGGAGGATAATTTTGATGTGTTTTGGAATCCTCCTGTCTCCTTGCTTCAATTCTGTGTTCTATGCTCTTGTAGGGTCGCAATTTGTGGCAAAATAATGCTTTGCTAGGCCTACTCACTCGTTTTCTTCTGTTCAATTTCTTTTTTCCTTTCTTTTCTTTTTCCGTCTCCATTACTCCGCGCGAGTCGCGCGGTGTCTCCCCGGTGTCTCCTCGCGCTCTCCCCGCTTCCACCGCGCGCCGCGGGGATACAGACTTGTCACGTGTCGCGGACTGTACGTTGCGTCGTTCTTGAGTTAGAGGCAAAAATTGATCTGTGAACGGGAAAATGCACGTGAGAGCATGTAGCTCGCTAACCATTATACAGATCGGAGTAATTTTTTTTCCAGCATGTGCTCCGTGTGGTGTTCTACCTTTTTGCTGTATAAACTTTTGCTGTATCTTCACTGCCTGCGGAATGGGAAGCCAAAAACCGTGTGTAATTGCGCTGTTGAACTCATTTCATAGGTCCATGAAATAATGTGTTTACCAGCGCAATTACACACGGTTTTTGGCTTCATGCACAGGCAGTGAAAATACACAAAATTTTTATACAACAAAAATGTCAAACGCCACACGGAGCACCATGCTGGAAAAAATTTTCCAATCTGTATAATTGTTCACGAGCTACACATGCATTTTTCCTTTACAGATCAATTTTTGCCTGTAACTCAAGAACGACACAACGTAGAGGGAATGGGAGTTGGTGCGTTTTGAAGCATTTTTCAAGCTCTATCTAATGATGCATGCAGGCTTACCCCGAAGTTTCCGCCAAAAGTTCCCCTTTAAAGGTTCGGAGGAGACTAGGTGGGTTTCACCTACAGCCGACCCTGTGGGGTACGGTCTCGCCAAAAAAAAGTTTGAAAATCGGAGACGTGTGAACCACCGAGTTTAGCTCCGAACTCGGAGGCATCTCGGAGCAAAAGTCGGAGCTAATTATTAGAAAAAAAACTGCGCAGAAAATTTACAACGCGGCGCATGAAGCTCCGCAAAGTGATAAAAGCTGCTCGGCGTTGCTTTCGCCCCTTGTGAAGACTGAAAAGAAGCGCGCCGTGTTTATTCGGAGCAAAAACGTTTACGTGTGAACAACCGAATTACGCTCCGAATTCGCTCCGAATTCGGAGGCTCCTCGGAGCGAACTCGCTCGGAGCAAACTCGGGGCACGTCTGAAGCGCACCAGTACCTGCGTATGTAATGTACATACGTACGAACAGGGTACACTAGACAGACCTAAAATAACTGCATGCATACGTACGTACAATACGTAGGTACGTAAATATTACGCGTACGTACGTGCCTAACCTACCTAACGTCAGTTTGTAGGATGTTTGCATGATACATATCGCACATGTCCGTCTTTGCCACAAGCTTTCCAATATCAGTTCAAAACAAAGCGTATGGCCAAACAAACACTGATAACGTTTTTCACGGTGTCAAACGTCCAAAACGCAAAGCTGCTTCACCAGCAAAACTGTCCTGGATGGAAGCGTGTGCAAAAAAATGTAGGCTACCGCAAAAAGAGAATGCAATATCGTCTTGCTGAGTGAGAAACACAAAATACTACTGCAATAGAGAAATAATATGATGGGAACGGCAAAAATTGCTGCAGTTTTGCTGCTGGGACTGTTAGCGATCACATTAGTGCGAGACGGGGTGGATGCAATCAGCTGCTATGAGGGAAATTGGAACAATAACGACGTGGATTGCCCACCGCAAGGTAAAAAAACAGAATATTCTCAGTTCTCACCATAAAATTCGTATATGTACATGTACCCTACATACAATACATATGTAAGTAAAGTACCTATGTACCTGTACCTACGTGCAGTACTACAATTTAGAGTTTCGAAGCGGCAAAATGTACTGTAACTCCACACATTTATACATAATTCCAACGGAGGTGAAAGTCAGTGGTTTTTTGGCCCTCTATCAAAGGGATACGTAAGGTGCAGGGTACATTACATATGTAGGCCATTGGTTCAAAAGAAAAAGGAAATTAAGCAATAGCATACTGTAAAGCTTCGTGTATAACCCCCGGGGGATAAAAATCGTTAGTCGCCGATTCGAGGGGGGTTATACACGAGGGGGGTTATACATGAGACCAAGCAAAATGTGCAGAATCATCACCAACATGCTTATTTTGCTTTATTTGCGCGTTTTACGCGTTTAAAAAATTTTGGTTAGAGGGGGGGGGGGGATAAAAATCGTTAGTCACCAAATAGGGGGGGGGGGGTTATACACGGAGGGGGGGTTATATTCGAAGGGGGGTTATACACGAAGCTTTACAGTATTCAGCTTCAGCAGAATTTCACGCGAAATTTCGGCTTTACGTGACTTTTGAATATTCTCGGAATGAGTACAGTATTGCTCGCAAAATTCTTGCGATACTGTACGTAATTGCTTTGCTTTCACATCCTGCCTCCGCTCCTGCACTTCCACATCCGCACATAATCAAAGAAAGACGAATAATTATTTCCGCCACCTGGGGTATATGGCGGCGTATGCCTGCCTATGTACGTTATGGTACCTACAAAGTTGCGGCGGTGTTCTATCCTACCCCAGTGTCTATGATTTTTCCACCAAAACTTCGTACAGCTAGGGACTGCAATTTTTTGTACCAATTTGGATAAAACGAATACCTATTTATTATTCAGGCGGCATATACTACCGTACCCCTGAAGACGAATAATTATCTCTTCCACGCCAACACAAGGGCACAGATTTCTGCCGTAGTTTTTCTTGGAATCTTTTCCTGTTCTACCGTACAGTAACATACAATAATGTAAGTTTGCCCAGCAAACAGCAAAGATAACGAGTGGTGTAGAGATTTTTATTATTTTCCGCAACGGAATCATTAATAGAATTTTCGCAATAATGGCTAGCACGCGCGCAGTTACAAGTTCAACAAGAAAAAAGAACCAAAGAGATAAGGGCGCAATCAAAATAGACCGGATGTTGATGGGTACAGTCGAGTTGTACATATTGATTTAACCCTGCTTTTATTGCTAGGGGAATGTGCGGGCAGCGAAATAAAAAATACGAAAAGAAATAGTGAAGATAGTAATCTCGCAATTTGGCCTTTAGTCGCAACTACGAAAAGAACCCATTAGGATTTTTGAATACAAGAAAAAATAAAAAAGTATGCACATACGTAACTAGGGTGTACATAATATCCCCATTGCATATCCCCCGTGTATAACCCCCATTGGCAAAACATAAATTTGCCCAATGTATATCCCCCTGGTGTATAACCCCCATGTACTGGAAGGTACCTAGCGTACCTAGCCCGTTAGCGTTCGGAAGAAATTGGTCAACTGTTTTCCTAGATGATTTGGTCATCTATTCCCAAATTAGTCAACAAATTTTAGTCATCTAATTTTAGGAGACTAATTTTTTTCATAGGCTCAATTTTTCCGTTCTGATTCTCTTCCTCCTCCCTCGCAATTTTGGCTGACTGCCAACAAGACCATGCAACACAGTGGGCAGCTCCTACAGAATATGACAGCATGTTTGTTTACCAATTTCGGCACTTTGAGTTTAGCACATTAGAAGACTAATCTGAATTAGTCAACTAATTTTTTTGGTGGTGGACATATGTCCAGAAAAACACTAACGGGCTAGGTATGTAAGCTGGTGTACGTAGTTAGTGGTCCTAAATGGAATGCATTGCCTGAACGAATTGGTCGAACCATTGCGTGTCAAATCCTGACGGATCTAAAGTGCATTGATTATTGTATTGTATACTGTACGTATGCATGTGCATGTGATGTGCATGTACTGTACTGAATTTCCTGTGTCTGACTTTCATTTTATTGTCATTCTTTCTTTTTTTCTGCCTCCAACTGGTTGGTTTTGTTCACACGGAAATGAAACAGTGGTTTAACTCTTTCTTTTGATTTTTTGTTTACGGATTTATTTCTACCCCTTCCACTAGTATTCTCTCCTGTTTGCATATGGCTGCAATGGCGATCAACGCTGGAGTCGTTGATGCCGTGAACGTGGAACCTGGAGATGTGGAGCAGCGGTTAGACTTGGCGAAGATGGAAATCAAGGGGGAGAATTCATGTAGCGATGACAAAATTGGCCAATCTACCAGAGAAAAGATGGTGATTGGCTACTCTTGTAATGGCCAAGTCACTGGGATAGACGCTGCTGCGCTTCTGGAGGCAGCAATGGAAGAAGGTCAAGTTTAAGACCCTCCTTCCCGTCAAGGTATTCAACTTGAAACCAGAGGTGGAACTGGCTCAGAGCTAACCTGGCAGTATCGATAGATAGTAGTGGAGCAGTGGCCGTGGTAGCAGAACACAAGGCTGTCACTGAATGCTGAGAGACAAACCTAGCAGATCGCAAGCAAATTCACGAGAGAAGACAGAGATAAGAAGCCCTACGCATGCGACCAAGTGATTATCGCAGTGCAAATATGCAGGCATTTTTGAAAAGGCATCAAAGAATTCACACTGGGGAGAAGCTCGTACGCATCCGACCAGTGCGATTATCGCAGTACACAACCAGGCACTTTGAAAAGGCATCAAGAACTCACACTGGGGAGAAGCCCTACGCATTCGACCAGAGTGACTTTTGCTGCGCGGACTCAAGCACTTTGAAGACATCGCTCGTAGAAATCACATATGGGCAGAAGAAGCCTTTCCACTTCTAGTCTGGAAGCAAAGTGACGGGAGAAGAAGCCTTCATCACTTCCATGTGGAACAAAGTGACACATTCACTTCACCCGAAGAAAACTCTGACTTGAAGTTGAGAAGCGCGAGAAGACTAAATGGACCCGTTACTCCATGGAATGTACGTAAACTTGTACCATCAAAACCGCGGGACCGTAGTTTACCGCTAATAAGCCAAGAAGGTCTAATAAAATTCCATTCAAAGTTCACGGATTCCTATGCTTCATCATGTAAAAAAGCGGCAAAATAACATTGGAAGTTAGAGCATAACATTCGCATAGCATAATATTCGAAAAAAAGAAAAAGGAAAAATGCGAATGTTATGCTCGAATTTTAATGTTATTTTGCCGCTTTTTTACATGATGAAGCATAGGAGATCATCAAACCCCTAGATGGAATTTTTATCAGACCTTCTTGGCTTATTAGCGGTAAACTACGGTCCCGCGGTTTTGAGGGTAGAGTCAAGCACACTTCACGTACGTACTACAGTATGCGTGATAGACTGTACATGTACGTACGTAAATTAAAAATGTTGAGCTGCCGCATCTCTTGTCTTTTGTGTGCAATGATTTGAACGATCTGATTGAGCCATTGCGTGCAGTGTACAGCTCACGGTCTTTTGATATCTACTCTTGCTGGTTGCAACATTTGTGTCTGTTCCGTTCCTGTAAACCCTCGTTTATAGTCCCCTGGGGCTGTCAACACGTTTAGTGGCCTTTCATGAAGGCTACCATTATATGCATAGAAGGGGATAATACATGACAGGGGCAATACACACAGGAATTTTGCATTTGCACCAAAAGTTAGGTTTTTTGACCTCCTGAACTAATGATCGCCCACTGCTGCTGAACAAATATAAAGCAGCTACGTACGACGTACCGTAGACTGTACAAAATGGGAAACATAGGGATAAAAGAGAGGAACGGAAAACTGCGCCACCAGAGCCTGGGGTAAATCCGACCAAAAATATAAATTAACGTACCTATCGCGACGGCACGGCGTGATGGAAAAATGGCTCCACGGCACCGCACGGTTCGGGTTTCACGGCAGTACGGCACCACTAATCTAGCAAAAAAAAAAAAAAAAAAAAAAAAAAAAAAAAAAAAAAAAAAAAAAAAAAAAAAAAAAAAAAAAAAAAAAAAAAAAAAAAAAAAACAAAAAAAAAAAAAAAAAAAAAAAAAAAAAAAAAAAAAAAAAAAAAAAAAAAAAAAAAAAAAAAAAAAAAAAAAAAAAAAAAAAAAAAAAAAAAAAAAAAATAAAAAAAAAAAAAAAAAAAAAAAAAAAAAAAAAAAAAAAAAAAAACAAAAAAAAAAAAAAAAAAAAAAAAAAAAAAAAAAAAAAATTAAAAAAAAAAAAAAAAAAAAAAAAAAAAAAAAAAAAAAAAAAAAAAAAAAAAAAAAAAAAAAAAAAAAAAAAAAAAAAAAAAAAAAAAAAAAAAAAAAAAAAAAAAAAAAAAAAAAAAAAAAAAAAAAAAAAAAAAAAAAAAAAAAAAAAAAAAAAAAAAAAAAAAAAAAAAAAAAAAAAAAAAAAAAAAAAAAAAAAAAAAAAAAAAAAAAAAAAAAAAAAAAAAAAAAAAAAAAAAAAAAAAAAAAAAAAAAAAAAAAAAAAAAAAAAAAAAAAAAAAAAAAAAAAAAAAAAAAAAAAAAAAAAAAAAAAAAAAAAAAAAAAAAAAAAAAAAAAAAAAAAAAAAAAAAAAAAAAAAAAAAAAAAAAAAAAAAAAAAAAAAAAAAAAAAAAAAAAAAAAAAAAAAAAAAAATAAAAAAAAAAAAAAAAAAAAAAAAAAAAAAAAAAAAAAAAAAAAAAAAAAAAAAAAAAAAAAAAAAAAAAAAAAAAAAAAAAAAAAAAAAAAAAAAAAAACAAAAAAAAAAAAAAAAAAAAAAAAAAAAAAAAAAAAAAAAAAAAAAAAAAAAAAAAAAAAAAAAAAAAAAAAAAAAAAAAAAAACAAAAAAAAAAAAAAACAAAAAAAAAAAAAAAAAAAAAAAAAAAAAAAAAAAAAAAAAAAAAAAAAAAAAAAAAAAAAATAAAAATATATAAAACAAAAAAAAAAAAAAATAAAAAAACAAAAAAAAATAAAAAAAAAAAAACAAAAAAAAAAAAAAAAAAAAAAAAAAAAAAAAAAAAAAAAAATAATAAAAAAAATAATCACCTAAAATAAAAAAAAAAAAAAAAAAAAAAACCCCCCCCCCCCCCCCCCCCCCCCCCCCCCCCCACCCCCCCCCCCCCCCCAAACTGAGACACTTTTACAGTTTCATATGTATCTTACTATTGTGTATCTGTCCTAGCATACCCCATTTATCTTTCTCTCAAATGTACGTACCTACGTAGGTACCAGACCAGTGTTATGGGATTCTGTCCCACCAAAAGACACTGGACATGTTTTGTTTTTGAAAAGTGACAAACACACACAACACACAAAAACCCCAACATCCTGGTCTATCCACAGGCATTTATCTCTTGATCTTTCCGTCCCCCCCAGCTCATCTGTCTAGCTCTCTTTCAATTGCCAACTCCAAACAGCGCACACTGTCTTCCATTTGTCCCACCAAACGAGGCACGGGTATATCAACCACAGTTTTTTTCCTGGTTCCACTGGCTGCGATGGCGCTCCAAGACCCTCTGGTCCAGCGCTCGGGATCGTCCCGTGTTTGAAGGGTCAGCACGCAAACCCCGAGACGTCCTCCCGGCTGTCAGTCGCCAAATAAGATTCACGTGTAGACGGTAGGCGGGAGCTAAAACCGCGAAAATATCTGTCCTGAAAAACAAATTCATTGACACGCTGATGCAAACAAATTCATTGACCTCAAATGCAAGACAGGTACACGCAGCTTCTCGTGGCTGAAATGCCCACTACTGTCGGTTTCGGCATTTGGCTTTGGCGTTATTCCAACTAACACATTTATGTATTTATTTACCTATTTATTGTATTTATTTTCATGTATGTGTTAAATACAGTAGCCTACTGATTTATTTTTATTTATTCATTTATTTAGGCCTATTTATTTATTTAAATATACTTATTTATTTTTTTATTTTATTTGACTATGTTATTGTGACCTCAGCAGCGCTGGAAAGCTTCACCAGCTGCACTGAATCCGGTTGAAAATCAGTCCTCAGCCGCAGTTGCAGTGCCTCGATTTCTTCGCTGTTTCGCCCAAGTCCGTGTAGGCGACGATGTTCGTATCCAGAAATGAAACCGTGCCATCAGCATGACCAGTAGTCGACCTATCGTCAATGATTGAGATTTGGGCAGGATAGTCGGAATGCAGTTGCTCAGAATTTAAAAAATATATGTAGACCTATTCTTGTAGGCCTACTACCGTACCCTTTTCAGCAAATTCAGGTTTCTAGGTATGCCGTATTTACCTGGGCCATAGCCCCAATGCATAGCCCCATAATATCGGCAACACATAAAAAATGCCCAATGCATAGCCCCCCATGCATAGCTCATATGTACTGTAGGGTACCTGAACCTATCTAATGTGGTGGCATAATGCCCACCACCACACCAGCCAAACCCACCCCACAAACACCACCCACCCCACCCCAGCCCCCAGCCCACACACCACCCCCACCCACCCCCGACACCCGCGCCCCACGCCGCCCACAAACCACCACACCCCCACCACCACATGAAGGACATGTGAGCAATTCTGATGGCGCGGGTGTACACGGAAAATAAGGAGTGGACTCGAGATGAGGTACCGTATTTGCCGGTGTATAGTCCCATGGGGCTTATGCAAATATTGAGAGGCTGAGAGGTCCTTGGGGCTATATGGGTCAAGAGCACGTGTTTTATGTAGGCCATAATTGAGGTCAAAACAGGGTTATTCTAGTACAATACAATACACACCTAAGCAGGCTTACAGGTATCTATAGCTTGGTGTGGAAGTGGCTATGGGTAGCTTATGACCAGCTATATATAGATAGGTTCAGGTACCCTACAGTACATATGAGCTATGCATGGGGGGCTATGCATTGGGCATTTTTTATGTGTTGCCAATATTATGGGGCTATGCATTGGGGGCTATGCACCGGTAAATACGGCATACCTAAAAACCTGAATTTGCTGAAAAGGGTACGGTAGTAGGCCTACAAGAATAGGCCTACATATATTTTTTAGATTCTAGAGCAACTGCATTCCGATCTGTCCTGCCCCAAAATCTCGATAATTCCCGACGATAGGTCGACTACTGGTCATGCTGATGGCACGGTTTCATTTCTGGATACGAACATCGTCGCCTACACGGACTTGGGCGAAACGGCGAACGAGGCACTGCAACTGCGGCTGAGGACTGATTTTCAACCGGATTCAGTGCAGCTGGTGAAGCTTCCCAGCGCTGCTGAGGTAGAGCGTATTTCAAATAAATAAATAAATAAGTATATTTAAATAAATAAATAGGCCTAAATAAATGAATAAATAAAAATAAATCAGTAGGCTACTGTATTTAACACATACATGAAAATAAATACAATAAATAGGTAAATAAATACATAAATGTGTTAGTTGGAATAACGCCAAAGCCAAATGCCGAAACCGACAGTAGTGGGCATTTCAGCCACAAGAAGCTGCATATACCTGTCTTGCATTGAGGTCAATGAATTTGTTTGCATCAGCGTGTCAATGAATTTGTTTTTCAGGACGCCTATTTTCGCGGTTTTGACTCCGCCTGCGGTCTACACGTGAATCTGTTGGCGACTGACAGCCGGCTGTACGTCCCAACATTTGGTGCTGACCCTGCAAACACGGGACAATCCCCAGCACTGGACCAGAGGGTCTTGGACACCATCGCAGCCAGTGGAACCAGGAAAACTGTGGTTCCTATACCCGTGCCTCATTTGGTTTGTCAAATGGGAGGCAGTGTGCGCTGTTTGAGTTGGCAATTGAAAGGAAACTTGGCGGATGAGCTAATTGTTGCGGCTAGATCAAGGGATAAATGCAGCTGGAAATAGTAGGATGTTGGGGTTTTTGTGTGTTGTGTGTGTTTGTCACTTTTAGAAAACAAAACATGTCAGTGCTGTTTGGTGGAACAGAATCCATAACACTGGTCTGGTACCTACGTAGGTACGTACATTTGTGAACACAATAAATCGGGTATACTATTACAGGTAGAAGGTAGAAGTATACATTATGAAACTGTAAAAGTGTCTCGGTTTGGAATCGAATTGAAAACAAGAATATCGTACGAAGGATGTGTGCCCACACGCCCATATCAGATACAAACGCATAAAACACGTACGTACATTTTAGTACCAAACAACCAACTGCCGTAGTGCTAACATTGGTATGTACACCTTGACAATGCAGAATCATCGTTGGTTCACTTGGGGGTTGGGTTATTTTACATGGGCATGAACCACCATATCATATGGTCTTAACAATGCAAAAGCTCACAAAAAAGTGGAAGCAGAACAAACTCTTCAACAGGAATGGAATAATTCACACCGGATTAGCACCACCAATTTGCCCAGCCTCCACCTTCTGATTTCTTCGTGTTGCGTTTACGCTTCCATTTGCCGATGAAGCCATTTCTGCTGAGTTCTCAGTCAAAATGGCATCCGAGCTCGTGTCGTAACTTGTCTTTCCCTCTCTTCTGTTGAAACAGCAGGGACAGAGAAGACGGTGAAAGAAGAAAAAGATGCAAATGAGACACGCCAAGGCTACCACGCCTGCGGCGAGTAAAATGGATGCTTCTGCGGTGGTCAGTCGACGATGGTTCGGCGGTCCCAACTTGCGAAAGGCCACGTTGCAGTTTGGCTGATTGTTGCAGCAGCAAACCTTGGATTTTGTCCCGTTTTGACTGCTGACCATTCCACAGTTTCCGTTGCCGATGGAATCGCAGTGCCCTGTGCCGGGGTCGCAGGATGGCTGTCCGTTTATTGTGATGCAGAAGACTCCACCGGATCCTACAAAAGAGCAGAAAAACGCACGGTGCCCACATTCACTGCGGAATAGCTTTTATGCTGGTTCTTTCATAGACAGCTTTATAGATGTCTATACCGGGCGTGTTGAAGTACCTACGCTCGCCTCGCTGGACCGCAAATTGTCCATGGCTGGACCATTTTCTAAACTTCCTGCCCAGTTTAGAAAATGGTTCAGCCATGGACCATTTGAGGTCCAGCGAAGGCAAACGTACTTCAACACGCCGGCATAGACATCCATAAAGTTGTCTATGAAAGAACCAGCATAAAGGCTATCTCGTTTCGTTCCATGGTGTTTGGGGTGCATGGTCAATTTGGGTAATATTACGTACTACAGTACCAAGTTTAAGATTTTTATCACACTAATTTCTTTTGTGCATATGCAGGTATATTTAATGACGAAATTATCCTGCTTGATTAGTGGTGCCGTACTGCCGTGAAACCCGAACCGTGCGGTGCCGTGGAGCCATTTTTCCATCACGCCGTGCCGTCGCGATAGGTACGTTAATTTATATTTTTGGTCGGATTTACCCCAGGCTCTGGTGGCGCAGTTTTCCGTTCCTTCTTTATCCCTATGTTTCCCATTTTGTACAGTCTACGGTACGTCGTACGTAGCTGCTTTATTTGTTCAGCAGCAGTGGGCGATCATTAGTTCAGGAGGTCAAAAAACCTAACTTTTGGTGCAAATGCAAAATTCCCTGGCGTGTATTGCCCCTGTCATGTATTATCCCCTTCTATGCATATAATGGTAGCCTTCATGAAAGGCCACTAAACGTGTTGACAGCCCCAGGGGACTATAAACGAGGGTTTACAGGAACGGAACAGACACAAATGTTGCAACCAGCAAGAGTAGATATCAAAAGACCGTGAGCTGTACACTGCACGCAATGGCTCAATCAGATCGTTCAAATCATTGCACACAAAAGACAAGAGATGCGGCAGCTCAAACATTTTTTATCTCTTACGTACGTACATGTACAGTCTATCACGCATACTGTAGTACGTACGTGAGTGTGTCCTACTCTACCCTCAAAACCGCGGGACCGTAGTTTACCGCTAATAAGCCAAGAAGGTCTGATAAAATTCCATTAGGAGTTCATGGATTCCTATGCTTCATCATGTAAAAAAGCGGCAAAATAACATTGCAAGTTCGAGCATAACATTCGCATTTTTCCTTTTCTTTTTTTCGAATATTATGCTATGCGAATGTTATGCTCGAACTTCCAATGTTATTTTGCCGCTTTTTTACATGATGAAGCATAGGAATCCGTGAACTCCTAATGGAATTTTATTAGACCTTCTTGGCTTATTAGCGGTAAACTACGGTCCCGCGGTTTTGATGGTACAAGTTTACGTACATTCCATGGTAGTACGGTATTTATTTAGTCTTTCTCGCGCTTCTTCAACTTCAAGTCAGAGTTTCTTCGGGTGAAGTGAATGTGTCACTTTGCTTCCACACTGGAAGTGGAAGGCTTCTTCTCCCGTCACTTTGCTTCCACACTGGAAGTGGAAGGCTTCTTCTCCCCAGTGTGATTTCTACGACGATGTCTTTTCAAAGTGCTTGAGTCCGCGCAGCGAAAGTCACACTGGTCGAATGCGTAGGGCTTCTCCCCAGTGTGAGTTCTTTGATGCCTTTTCAAAGTGCCTGGTTGTGTACTGCGATAATCGCACTGGTCGCATGCGTAGGGCTTCTCCCCAGTGTGAATTCTTTGATGCCTTTTCAAAATGCCTGGGTTTGCACTGCGATAATCACACTGGTCGCATGCGTAGGGCTTCTCTATCTGTCTTCTCTCGTGAACTTGCCTTGCGATCTGCAGTTTCTCTTCGCATTCAGTGACAGCCTTGTGTTCTGCTACCACGGCCACTGCTCCACTACTATCTATCGTATGCCAGGTTAGCTCTGAGCCAGTTCCACCTCTGGTTTCAAGTTGAACATGACGGGAAGGAGGGTCTTGAACTTGAGCTTCTTCCATTGCTGCCTCCAGAAGCGCAGCAGCGTCTATCCCAGTGACTTGGCCATTACAAGAGTAGCCAATCACCATCTTTTCTCTGGTAGATTGGCCAATTTTGTCATCGCTACATGAATTCTCCCCCTTGATTTCCATCTTCGCCAAGTCTAACCGCTGCTCCACATCTCCAGGTTCCACGTTCACGGCATCAACGACTCCAGCGTTGATCGCCATTGCAGCCATATGCAAACAGGAGAGAATACTAGTGGAAGGGGTAGAAATAAATCCGTAAACAAAAAATCAAAAGAAAGAGTTAAACCACTGTTTCATTTCCGTGTGAACAAAACCAACCACTTGGAGGCAGAAAAAAAGAAAGAATGACAACCTAAAAATGAAAGTCAGACACAGGAAATTCAGTACAGTACATGCACATCACATGCACATGCATAATTACAGTATACAATAGAATAATCAATGCACTTTAGATCCGTCAGGAATTTGACACTGTGATGGTTTTACCAATCCGTTCAGGCAATGCATTCCATTTAAGACAACCTTAACTACGTACACTAACTTTACCTAGCCCGTTAGTGTTTTCTGGACATATGTCCACCACCAAAAAAATTAGTTGACTAATTCAGATTAGTCTTCTAATGTGCTAAACTCAAAGTGCCGAAAATTGGCGAACAAACATGCTGTCATATTTTGTAGGAGCTGCCCACTGTGTTGCACGGGTCGTCTGCAGTCAGCCAAAAGTGCGAGGGAGGAGGAAGACAATCAGAACGGAAAAATTGAGCCTATGAAAAAAATTAGTCTCCTAAAATTAGATGACTAAAATTTGTTGACGAATTTGGGAATAGATGACCAAATCATCTAGGAAAACAGTTGACCAATTTCTTCCGAAATGCCCAACGGGCTAGGTACGCTAGGTACCTTCCAGTACATGGGGGTTATACACCAGGGGGATATACATTGGGGCAAATTTGATGTTTTGCCAATGGGGGTTATACACGGGGGTATATGCAATGGGGATATTATGTACACCTACTATGATGTGTGCATACTTTTTTATTTTTTCTTGTATTCAAAAATCCTAATCGGGTTCTTTTCGTAGTTGCGACTAAAGGCCAAATTGCGAGATTACTATCTTCACTATTTCTTTTCGTATTTTATTTCGCTGCTCTCGGCATATTCCCCCTAGCAATAAAAGCAGGGTTAAGCTAGGATGTACAATCTCGACTGTACCCATCAACATCCGGTCTCATTTTGATTGCGCCCTTATCTCTTTGGTTCTTTTTTCTTGTTGAACTTGTAACTGCGCGCGTGCTAGCCATTATTGCGAAAATTCTATTAATGATTCCGTTGCGGGAAAATAAATAAAATTCTCTACACGCACTCGTTATATTTGCTGTTTGCTGGGCAAACTTACATTATTGTATGTTACTGTACGGTAGAACAGGAAAAGATTCCAAGAAAAACTACGGCATAAATCTGTGCCCTTGTGTTGGCGTGGAAGAGATAATTATTTGTCTTCAGGGGGTACGGTAGTATATGCCGCCTGAATAATAAATAGGTATTCGTTTTATCCAAATTGGTACAAAAAATTGCAGTCCCTAGCTGTACGAAGTTTTGGTGGAAAAATCATAAACACTTGTAGCATAGAACACCGCCGCAACTTTGTAGGTACCATAACGTACAGTAGGCAGGCATACGCCGCCATATACCCCAGGTGGCGGAAATAATTATTCGTCTTTCTTTGATTATGTGCGGATGTGGAAGTGCAGGAGCGGAGGCAGGATGTGAAAGCAAAGCAATTACGTAACAGTATCGCAAGTATTTGCTGAGCAATACTGTACTCATTCCGAGAATATTCAAAAGTCACGTAAAGCCGAAATTTCGCCGCTGGAAATTCTGCTGAAGCTGAAGACTGTAAAGCTTCGTGTATAACCCGCCTGCGAATTTAACCCCCCCTCGGTGTATAACCCCCCCCCCTGATTGAGCAATACGTAACTGAACGAAGAACTAA